>JAJOOB010011892.1:0-35018 GCA_029582485.1 Solanum tarapatanum | reverse complement strand
GAGGCATGAAGCTGACCATTGGGGATGGAAGATCACAATTGCATATAGACATCTATATTTTGCATAAACCTTGGGACTTGTACATGATCTATGTGTTGTATATTTACATGAAGTTTTGAGGTCTAATTTGATCATGTCACCATGGGTTGCAATATAAGTATGACTATATGTTTTGGTTCTGTTGGGGTGTATAAGCCCAAGTCTTGTAATATATTAAATTTACCACCAACTTTGAATGATGGTGTGAAGCATGAACCACATAGTTGAATACTCGAAAGTTAGAATTTTTTTTTTTATTTTATTATTATTTTACTAATGTGAGGACAATATATAATGATGCAAAAAAAATCTCGTGGGCTTATATGATTTCGGTAGGGTCGTTACATTCTCTGTATATATATGACTTTCTATTTGTGGTAGATCCTATATGGGTGACACCAGGTCTCGAGGATTGATATCTTGTGTTTGTTTCTCTTTTGGTGACTTTTGGGTCTATTTCGTACATTTTGTATCGTACTATATATATATATATATGGTACAACCCTTCTTTCTATATACATTACCCTTGTATTCCGCTTGTATTTCCTATGTATCATTTAAATATGTCTTTCCCATCTTGTTATTTAGGGTTAGGCTTGTCCACTTAGTGGGATGATGTGGACTCCATCACGGCCCGACTTAGGGTTGTGAAAGAGTGGTATTAGAGCTTTAGGTTCACTGGTATAACCAGTACAAGAGCATATATCTAGTAGAGTCTCGCGGATCGGTACGATGACGTCCGTATCTAGTGTTTGAGAGACTATAGGGAATTCTTAGGAAATACTTCACTATTTCTTGTTTCTTGTCATGAATTGATGGTTGTACCAATATTTAAACTCCATTTTTTTCATTCTTTCTCAGATGGCAAGGACGAGATTGACTACGCATGAGTGTGGACCTCTTGCACATCTCTGTGGAGCCCTAACTAAGGGAAGAGTTAGAGGTCGAGACTTGGCACCAGCTTTATAGACCGAGAGAGAGGTTAAGCATGTTTAGCATCAACCTGAGGGTGTAGGGCCAGAAAAGCCTCAACCACTATTTGTGGCCACGCCAGTACTTCAAGATACTTTGACCAGGATCCTCAGCTTCAAGCAGGGTATATCCTAGGCAGGTCCTATGCCTAGAACTTCAGTCTGACAACAAGTTAGAGACGAGGCTCAGACTTTAGCCCAGGTCGGGGAACACAATACTTAGGACCCATAGTTGCATTATGCTTTTGCATCTCTTAATACAATAGTTTAGCCGGTTCCGACTATTTCTTCATCTTTGGCTCCTAGGCCTTATATGACCCCTGATGAGTAGAAGATATTGAGGCAGTTTATCAGATAAGGTCCTCCCAGGTTCACCGGTGCTGCAAACGAGGATGCCTATGCATTAATAGTCACTTACCAGAAGAGGTTGCATAACCTCAGGTTAGTAGAGTCCCTGGAGTTTATTACACAACTTACCAACTAAAGAGGCCAACAAAGTTGTGGTGGAGATTTTATTTAAATTTCCTCCTTTGATAATTTGGTCTCAGTTCTGCGACACTTTCTTGGAGAAATATGTACCTAGTAGCCTAAGGGAGCGGTTGGTGGATCTGTTTTCAGATCTGATTAAGGGATCACTTTCAATTGCAGTGTATGAGGCACTGTTCCATGAGTTTGCGAGACATGCGGCTATGCTTATGCCAATAGAGTAGGAGAGAGTTTGCAGGTTTATCAGAGTGCTCTTATTTCCTCTTAGGTTGGCGATAGATCATATGGTAGCATCAAGTTGTTCTTTGCTACAGATATTTGATCATGAACGCACCATTGAGGGGATCTGTCGTTCGGCCTATAGAGGAAGCGATAAGAAGCCCCATCATCAAGGTGGTTTTAGCGGGTCTCAGTCTCGTAGTAGAGGGCCTTAGGGCCAAGGGTATCCACAACAGTATCAACCTAGTAGGCTGGTTCAGGCAGCTCTAAAGATTACAAATGGTGGAATAGTAAGTGCTAGTGGTCAAATGGTTTAGACTTCTCGAGGTATATATTCAGGGTATTCAGGCCCTGACTGCCATCAATTTTTTTCGAGTCATCTGAGAGGCAGTTATGGTAAGAGTTTCTATGAGAGTTAGGTAGTGGGTCACTTTGCCAGAGAGTGTCCTATGATCATTCATCATTGGAGGTAGGGTCAGCTAGGGCAGCGGGGTCAGGCAGGTAAACAGGTTCAGCTGGGGCACCAAGGTCAGCTGGGTTCATAAAACACTTTCGTGAAATCCTCCCAAGAAGTTATTGATTCCCTTGGTAGTTCGGTCAACCACTTCGTTGCTTCCCCTATTAGAGAAAAGGGAAACGAACGGAGTTGGACTGGCTCTTGGGTGATGTTCTTAGAGGAAAACGGTCTACACACATCCACAAAATTTTGGATGTGGTCATAAGGGTCATCATGAGAAAGCCCCCTAAAGAAACTCTTCATTTGCAATAGCTGCAACATTGTGCTGGTCACATGAAACACCACATTGCCCACAGTTAGAGGTAATCAAGTAGCACCCACACTTCCCAGATGATCTTTATTCACATCGTGCAAGTTTCCGATGTCATCATTGTTCCCAAGTTTACTTGCGTTGCTCCCTTTCACACTCATTTATTTGCCTATTTCTGAGAAATCAACAAGAAAAAAATTAAGATAATTCAACTACAATAAAATTAGTTCACGAAAACACTTCAATAAAAAAATTCTAAAAACCACTCCCTGGCAAAGGCGCCATTTTTGATAACGCTTAACTACATTTCTTCCAATTCTAAGTGTAGGCGGTCGGCAATAAGTATAAACCCAATTAAGAGTTGGGTTCGATCCCATAGGGAGTGATACAATAGAGAATTCAATTAGGAAGTAAGAACGTATCCTAATCGTTTGTAGAAGTAAATGTTTTGTAACATGAAATTAAATCACGAAGCTTCAATAATTAATATCAAATTGGGGAGGGGGGGGGGGTAAGTAACCAATTTGTGACAAAGAATAACTAACACGGGAAGTAAACAATTAGAAATTGGACCTTAGGAATGTGATAACTCGGATGCTAATTTCGCGCAATGGGTAATTACTAATTGGTTAAAGTTATTGAATCTCAATGGGTAGGCTAGGGTTTGAATACAATAGCCATCTCTCAATCAACTATTATGTTTCAAGTGAGTTAGCGCAAACCTCGACAAGCTTATCATTACTAAACAACCCAATTCCTTAATTAACCCACTTTCTCAAGCTGGATTTTTAAAGACGCAATCAAACCCACTTTCTCAAGCTAGATTTCAAAGACGGAATCAATACACTTTTTAATCAATCATTCTACTCTAATACCTTTTTCTAAAGCAAGCATAGAGAGCTATGCTAGAACTGAATTTGCAACTTCAATTCATTAATTAAAACATGAACAAATAATTAAACCCACTTCAAAACAACATTAAAATCAACAAGTAATAATACCCATTAGCTAATTAATATATTCGACTACATGATCATACCCCTAAGGTAAGGAGTTTAAGCCAAACATAGCGAAAAGTAAGAAATCGTTACCAACAAAGTTTTTCATTTGAATTACTAACAATCTGCAATACCCAAATGCTGAAATCAAAGCTAAAATGTTACAATCTCCAATTCTAGATCCCAAATTTCTGTAACAATGTTAAAAAATGTGGAAAAATGTAAGAACTCTCAAAGACTCAGGAGTACAAATTGTGGGAACTCTGAAAAGCTGTTCAAAAATGAATTTATACGTTCCCAAAATCTCAGTATGGAGTCCATTTAATGAGATTAGTCGTGATCGCCGATCAACTCGGTGATTCGCTGAATTGTACTTCTTTTTGCCTTTTGGCTTGACTCCTACGACAAACTGTTCTAGAAGTTTAGGCAAGCAAGACCGTGATCACTGATCCATTCGACGAGTCGCCGAGTCATCCTTTTGCTCGCCAAGTTGGTTTGGAACATGGGCCACTTCACTGGAACTTAAGGCAAGCTGGAGGCTTGAGTCACCCAGTGGCTTTTGCGAGCTCTAATTTCTCTTTTCTTCAGCTTTACCAACTTTTTCACTCTTTTTGCATCATAATTTCCTTGCCTTGCCCTTAATCCTTTATTGCTGCATAATAACACATTAACATCAGTTATGAGCACAAAATAGGCATTGAGGACACTAGATCATTGAAGAATAAGTCCTAAATGAGTCAAAATTCCCGACTCATCATGGGTTAATACGGCCATCCAGGTTAGGCCCCAAGGCTCTGGTTCAGGGTACTAAGGGTGGTCCCCAAGGTACTAGAGGTGATCCTCAGGCAGGCAGATCAGGTGGTCGAGGTAGAGGTGGACACATGTATGCTTTTTTAGGGAGACTAGAGGTGGAAACATTGGATGCTATAATCACAAGTACGATCTCTGTGTCCCATCAGCTTGTTATGCTTTATTTGATCCAGGGTCTACCTTTTCATATGTGTCTGCTTATTATGCTACACAGTTGGATTTGTCGTATGAGCCTATGTATGTGCCGATACTTGTAGCTACCCCACAGGTGATTGTTTGGTAGTGGATCAAGTAGATAGATCTTGTGTGATGACCATCTTGGGGTACGATACTTAGGTAGATCTTATTATGTTAGATATGGTAGATTTTGACGTGATTCTAGGCATGGATTTGTTGTCTCCCTATCATGTGGTCTTGGATTATTTCTCCAAGACTATTACTTTGTGCATGACTGATATTCCTCCTCTTATATGGACCGGTTCTGATAGTCAAATGCCAAAGGATATGATCTTCTTTCTGATGGAGCGATGGTTAGTAAAAAAGGGGTTTATATCTGATCTTGCTTATGTCCATGATACTAGTGCCAACACTCTCCTCTTGAGTTAGTTCCTGTGGTTAAATGGTTTGTTGATGTGCTTCTTACCGATCTACCAGGTCTTCAACGTGACCGCAAAATTGATTTTGGGATTTATATTGAGCCAGGTACACAACCAGTTTCTTTTCCGCCTTACCGGATGGCTCCAATAGAGTTGAGGGATATTAAGGAGAAATTCAAAGACCTCTTGGGAAATGGGTTTATTAGACCAAGCGTATCTTATTAGGGGGCTCCTGTCCTATTCGTGAAGAAGAAAGATGGTACCTTGTGTATGTGCATTAACTATAGGAAGATGGATAAGGTAACCCTCACGAAGAAGTATCCCATGCCACTAATTGATGATTTATTCGACCAACTTTAGGGTGTATCAGTGTTCTTTAAGATTGACGTACACCACTTGAGGATTAGGGCGGTGGAGACATCCCTAAGACTACCTTTAGGACTCGGTATGACCACTACGAGTTCTTAGTCATGTCTTTTGGGTTGACTAATTACTCAGCAACATTTATAGAGTTGATGAACTATGTGTTTAGGCCTTATTTAGACTCATTTGTTATAGTAGTCATCGACGACACCTTGGTCTATTTTGGGAGTAGGAAGCACCATGAGCAACATCTGAGGATTGTACTCCACACCTCGAGAGAAGTGGTTGTATGCAAAATTCACTAAATGTGAGTTTTTTCTTGAGTCTGTAGCCTTCTTGGGGCACATAGTATCCAAGAATGACATTATGGTGGATATGGTGAAGATTGAGGCAGTTCATGGTTGGGCTAAGCCTATTTCTACTAATGAGGTTTGCAGTTTTGTTGGGTTATTAGGCTACTACAGACAGTTTGTGGAGGGATTTTCTTCTATTACAACACTCTTGAATAGATTGACTCGGACGGATGTTCACTTATAGTTGGAAGATGAGTGTGAGCAAGCTTTCTGAAGCTCAAGGCCTTATTTACTTTAACACTGATTTTGACTCATTTTGTTGTAGGCTAGGGTTTTGCGGTCTACTGTAATTCTTTTGGTGTAGGCTTAGGTTGCTTCTTGATACAACAAAGTAGAGTTATTGCTTATGCTTCCAAGAAACTAAAGCTTCACGAGAAGAACTACCGCACTCATGAGTTGGATTTGGCAGCGGTAGTCTTCGCATTGAAGATTTTGTGGCACTATTTGTATGGATTTCGCTATGGGTATTCACAGACCATCATAGTCTTCAATATATTTTCAGCGAGAGGGACCTTAATTTAAGACAATGCTAGTGGTTGGAGTTACTGAAGGACAATGTCATTTCTATCCTTTATCATCAAGGAAAGTATAATGTGGTAGCAGATGCCTTGAGTCTAAGGGTAGTGACTATGGGGAGTTTGGATTTCTTAGCCTTAGAGGAGCGACCTATGAATTTGTACATTCTATCCTTACACAATCAGATGTTAAGACTTCATATTTTTGAGCCGGGAAAATATTTGTTTATATAGAGGCTAGATCTTCCCCGATGGAGTATAATTGGGCACATCAGTGTGATGATTCGTAGTTGAGGATAATTTGAGACATTGCTCTTTGCAGTTAGGCTAGGAAAGCGACCTTAGAGCTGAAGGGAATCTTAAGGATTGAAGGTCATATTTGTGTTCCTAGAGTTGGTAAGTTAATTGGGTTGATCCTTCAAGAGTCTCATTGTTCTAGGTATTCTATTCATCTTGGTGTTGCGAAGATGTGTCGTGATATGAGACACCATAACTAGTGGTGTGGGATGAAGAGGGACATTGCAACTTTTGTAGCTAGGTGCTTGAAATATCAGCATGTTAAGTATAAGCACCAAAGTCCAAGTGGTTTGACTCAGCCGCTATCCATTTCAAAGTGGAAGTGGGAGCGTATACCATGGACTTTGTGGTTAGCTTGCCATGAACATTCCAAGTTTTTTTATTCTATTTGGGCATCCTGGATAGATTGACCAATTTAACTCACTTTCTACCAGTTCACACTACCTACACATTCATGAGGTTGACTTAAATATACCTTAGAGAGGTTGTCCGTTTGCATGGGGTGCCAATTTATATCATTTCAGATCATGCTACTCAATACACTTCCGATTTCTGGGGTCCATACAGAGGGAGTTAGAAACTTGGGTTGAGATCATCACAACATTTTACCCCAGACCAATGGCTAGTTTGAGAAGACTATTCAAGTTCTTTGTGATATTCTACATGCTTTTGCTATTGATTTTGGTGGCCAGTGGGATCAGTCTATGGCTTTCACAGTGTTTGCATATAATAATAGCTACCATTCAAGCATTCCTATGGCACCATTTGAAACATTATATGGTAGGAGATGTCGTTATCCAGTGGGTTGGTTTGATGATTTTGAGGTAGGACATGGGCACCCACTTGTTGAGTGATTCTTCGGATAGTGTTCGAGTGATCCAGGAGCAATTTTGGACTGCCCAGAGTAGGTAGAAGAGCTATGCGGATTGGAGGCTACATAACTAAGAGTTCATGGTTAGAGATAGTGCGTTCTGCCGGGTATCACCCATGAAAGGTGTGATGAGATTTGGGAGAAGGGTAAAGCTTAGCCCCATGTTTATCGGTCCTTTTGAGATTCTAAGGCACGTAGGAGAGATGGCTTATGAGGTATCCTTACCTCTAACTCTTTCTAGTGTTCATCTCGTGTTTCATGTCTCTATGTTGAGACAATATGTTCCTATTGTGTCTCACGTGCTTCAATGGGAGTTGGTACAACTTGATGAGACTTTGAGTTTTGAAGAGTAGCTTGTGGCCATTCTAGACATGCATGTTAGACAGTTGCGGTCTAAGGAAATCCCGTCAGTGAATGTTCAGTGGAGGCACCATTCGATCAAAGAGGCTACTTAGGAGACCGAGCTTGATATGCAGACCCTGTATCCTCCATCTTTTTTAGCCTTCAAGTATTGCCTTTGTCTCACTTTCATGAATGAAAGTCCTTTTAGTGGTATTTGTTGTAATGACCCTCATTTCTATGTTTTATGCATTATTTTTCTATTTTTCCCTTCATGTAGCTTATGTGTGGTACTGGATAAGGTGGCACACTCTCCGAGTTATTTGGTTGACTTTGGTGCAAGTTTGGAGTTTTGGAAGCTTAATTCTTGGAAAATTTGACTTCAATAAACATGCAAAGATTCTAGCATTGGATCAAAATTCCGTTAGTTCCCTCAGCCCCGAAAGGGTCATTATTGTGTAGTGTGATGATTGATTAGGGTTTTCAGGCTTTTGTTTAGAGTTAGTGCAATTAGGCATTTTAGCTTTGAGTTTAGACAAAAGTGGTACTTGGGGTAGCTTTCTAGTAAACATGCTTGGAATTGAGTTCTGTTAGCGTGGTTAGCTCTAGATTGTCGAGTTTGGTCTAGAATGAATTCTGGTTTGATTCTCGAGGGTTTCTGGGTGACCTTTTAGCTTCTTGGATTTTTGTTGTGTTTCCTTTCTCAAAGTTTGATGAGACGACCTCGTATGGCTGTTTTGTCAATTTCTTTGAGTGGGGAATGTCGTTTCCAAGTGGTTTGCCCTTGGTTTGCGTTGTTTGGACTCCGAATGGATTCTGAGGGCTTGTTCAAAGTTTTGAACACTTAGCCTATTTTTGAAATTTCTGGTTTGTGATGCGATAGCTTAAGCAAACCATTGATCGCTTAAGCGAAGGGCATCAGATGGGCGGGGGTCGCTTAAGTGACCCACCCTTTGCTTTTGCGAAGGCTAAGCGACCAAGTTACTGCTTAAGCAAAGGGTGCCTCTTAGGTGGGCTTCGCTTTTGCAAACATTTAGCTGCTTAAGTGACGCTTGCTTAAGATAACTTTTGCTGCTTTTGCGATGATTGCTGGGTTAAAATCCCATTTTCATCCTTTCTTTCTAGAAAAGAACACATAATCTGTCACGATCCAGGGGTACCCCTTAGATGTAACAAGGTGTATAGAACCCCGAAGGACTCCATACATGCCACTTAGTCCTCATAACATAAGAAATAGAACAATTTAGTGACACACTAAATTCCATGTTTATAGCTCACATGGTCTTACATGTCGGTTAAAGGTAATCCTTCCACATTAATAAATCAAGGTTATGTCATAAGTATCTCATTTGTGTTTTAAGATGATATCTACTTGCTTTGACCATGTTTTTATGACTTATGTTTTCTCTTTTATATCTTGTTTTAGCTTGGTCATTGCTTATTACAAAAATATCCCTTTATCACGATCTTCATGCTTCATACATAGCTATCTTATTTGGTACATTTTTTACTAACACATACTCTTGCCTACATTTCCCCAAATGTGGGGACCGACCTTATAGATTCACACTTTCGTGGCTAGGGATCTGATATAAAAGCTTGAAGATTTGTGAGTCCTCATGTTTCGAGGACCAAGCTTTTGTTTCCCTTTTGTCTTTTCTTTCACTTTTGAATTTGATATACGGGCTACGTCTAGATCATTTCTTTTGTACTAGATGGTTTTGAGACAATGTTTAGACTTCCGTTTTTCTTTATAAAACTCTTATTCTTTGAAATTGTCTTTTACAATCTCTTATATTGTATAATCTTGTATGATGAATGCTAAGTGGCTTGTATGGGGCCTCTCGAGGTCTTATACGCCATGTTACGCCTAGGGGCTACCTTGGGTCGTGACAGAGACCGTGTGCTTCGATATTAAGGTCATTTGCGTGTTCCTAATGTTGATGACTTGAGAGGGAAAGTCTTATCAGAAGACCATAGTTCTTGATATTCTATTTACCCAGGAGAAACCAATATGTACCATGACTTGAGGGAATTCTACTGGTTGAATGGGATGAAGAAGGATATTGCAAAAATTGAGGCTAAGTGTCCTAATTGTTAACAAGTGAAAGTTGAGCATCAAAACCTGGGAGGTTTATCTCAAGATATTATCATTCCTACATGGAAGTGGGATGATGCGAATATGGACTTCATTGTTGGATTACCTCGCACCTTGCGGCAACATGACTCAATTTGGGTAATTGTCGATCGAATGATGATTTCAGCTCATTTTATTACCATCAAAGTATCTTATTCGACGAAGGACTATGCTAAGTTGTATTTGAGAGAAATGGTTATGTTGCATGCAGTGCCTTTATCAATTATCTCTGATCATGGTACCTAATTCACTTCTCAATTTTTGAAATCTTTCCAAAGGGGTCTTGGTACTCGGGTGAAGCTTAGTACGACCTTTCATCCGCAAACCGATGGGAAAGCAGCGCGTACAATCCAAACTTTGGAAGATATGTTGAGAGTATGTATAATTGACTTCAAGGGTAATTAGGATGATCACTTGCCTTTGATTGAATTTACGTGTAATAATAGTTATCACTCAAGCATTGGTATGGTTCTATTTGAGGCTCTATGTGGTAGGAGGTGTAAATTTTCTATAGGTTGTTTCGAAGTGGGTGAAGTTTCCTTGATAGGTCCCGAATTGGTACATGCGGCTATGGAGAAAGTTCAACTTATTTGAGAACGGCTAAAAGTTGACAAAAGTCCTATACAGATGTGAGAAGAAGAATCTTGACTTTGATATAGATGACTCGGTATACTTGAAAATTTCACCCAAGAAGGGTGTAATGAAATTTGGGAATAAAGGGAAGCTTAGTCCCCTCTATGTGGGCCCATATCAGATTTTGAGGTAAATTGGTAAGGTCGCATATGAACTTGATTTTGCTAATGATTTGGCATTGGTTCATCCATTTTTCCATGTGTCTTTATTGAAGAAATGTGTTGGAGATCTGACATCTATAGTTCCCTTAGAAGGTTTGGGAGTTAAGGAGAATCTTTCTTATGAGGAAGTTGCCGTTGAGATTTGAGACCGACAAGTTAAGAGATTAAGAAACAAAGAAGTTGCTTCTGTGAAGGTTCTATGGAGGAACCAATTAATTGAGTGTGCTACTTGGGAGGTCGAGGCCGATACGATGTCCCATTATCCTTATCTTTTTCCTTATATTCCTACTCTAGCTTGAGGTATTTAGTTCGTCGTGGTTAACTTTTTTGGTGTCATGTGTCTTAGATATTCCCATGATTTCCTCATTTATGCATGTTCATGAAAAGCTTAAAATTTTAGGAAAAGATTTAACTAGATTGATTTCTTCATGTTTATGTGCATTTGAGTATGAGTTGCATATAGACTTCATGATATGATGTTTCGAACATGGTTTAGCTTGGAGTTGATGTTTCTTCGTCAAATATGTGCATTTTGTGATTGCATTTATGTTGGACTATTAGGTTAAATTCCTACCTCCTTATGATGTCTTGAATCTCATACGAGGATGAATGTTCCCAAGGGAGAGATAACGTAACACTTCATATTTGAAAAGATGGGAAAATGCAGTTTTCCTAGATCTGGTGCTAGTACCAACGGAGCCACCAATGGCCCGTGGTCTGACACACAGTTTGTAGGTAGGCCCTTGGTTTGTTAGTCCAAGTTTACCAAAAATGTAAAAGTTTCAGTATTTTCATACGATTCACTAGGATGGTCCGTCATTTAATGCACAAGTCGTAGGTAGGTCTCGTAGGTGAGTTCAAGACTTAGTGAAATTTTAGGATCAAAACTTGGGACACACGGCTGAGGTGTATGGCCCGTAGGTGGACCCACAGACCGTACATGGGTCCCGTCGTTGGGGAACCAAAATTAGTAGTCTCCGAACCCACCAACAATCGAACATGGCGGTCCGTGGTGAAACCTATGGTGGTCCGTTGGTAAGGTCGACAATTATTTTCATAAGGGTTTGTTGGGTCTTTTCCTAATTATTCCAACCCAATATTATGTCATTTTACCTTTTATTAGAGACCCTATATAAATGTTTTTAGCCCCAAATTTCCCCAATTGAACTAATTTTACCAAATTCCCAAAGTTGATCAAAGTTCTTCTCCAAATATTTCTCTCTCAAAAGGCTTGAGGAAGAATGCTACAGTTTCAAGATCAAGCCTCCAAATTCACCATTGATTGTAAACTCTTGGCATCAAGTAGTATTCACTTATGGAGTCCTTTCCTCCATAGGGTTCCTAAATTCTCAAATTTTCACAAGGTAGAATCTTCAATGGAAGTTAGGGTTTTTACTCGATCTCATGGGTTCTTTTCAATTATAATTTAATTAATTGATTTACGACTTTTTATGTATGAATTGAGATAATTGCATGATTTTGATTTAAATTCATGTTAACCCATGCATGATCCATGTATTCTAGAATTGATCATATGATGAAGATTTTGAATCATGAAAGATGAGTTTATGAAGATATGCATGTTCTTACAAAATTGATGAAATTGATTTAACATTTGCTGTGAGAGTGAAGCATCAATATTGTTGTTGTTTTGAAAGGATTTCTCACATAAATAATTCATAAGGTTGAAAGGTTTTCTCACCTAAGAAATAAAGATTTAAGGAGCTAATCTAATGAAACTCAGGTTGGATTCGCTACTTGATGTGCCCTTCTATGGATAATAAGGCAAGCGACATTACCCATGACCTCCAATTATAAGACAAGCGGCGATTACCCATGTCTCATGAATGATAAGAAATGTTAAGACTAATAAATATTTTGTGGGATTTATACTTAGCACCGAGTGGTCAAGTGGCGAGTATGCATGTCCCATAAACTATGTGCCTCCATAGGTTTGTCTTTATCGACATTAGCTAGTGGATCCACGTAAGCTAGAAGTTCATAGTTCTTAGCTTGGCAAGTGAAAAGACCTCTTTTTCGGTGTGGGGTAGACACATGATTCGATATTATTGCTCACATGGTCTCTATGTCAGTTAAAGGTAAATCTCCCACAATAATGAACTAAGGTTACTTCAAGAAGTATCTTAGGAATATTCTAAAGACATTAGCTCGCATTGACCATGTCTTATGATTTATGTTTTCAAACATTTTATCTTGTGGTTTAGCTTGGTCATTGCATGTCATGAAAAGTCCTCTTTGCATGATTTCATATCTTTATGCATTGCTATCATACTTGGTACATTCCATGTTCTAACACATACTCTTTCATACGTTTTTCATTAATGTATGGTCCGACGCTCCTGATTCGCAGCTTCATGGCTAGAAATCACTCTCGTAGATTGAATATTTGTGAGTGTTCATGTTCCGAGGACCGAGCCTTTATTGCTTCTTCTCTTTACTTTTCAGTATTGTATGTGATTTACAAGTTACGTCCCGATCACTCTTGATGTAATTGATTGCTTAAGATAATGTTAGACTTCCGCTACATTTTATCAACTCTTATGTTTTGAATCTGTCTTTTAAAATCTCTGGATTTTCTATTATCTTGTATGGTGTATGCTAAGTGGCTTGTGTAGGGCCTCTCAGGGTCCTATAAGCCATGCTACACCTAGAGTCTGCTTTGGGTCGTGACAGTTAATGATTTGCTTGAACAGCTTCACGACACCACATTGTTTCTAAAGATTGATCTGAGGTCCAGCTATGATCAATTGAGGATTAGGATAGGGGACATCTCTAAGACCATATTTATGACTATTTATGACCACTACGAGTTCTGGTGAAGTTTTTTGGGTTGACTAATACCCCTTCCACTCTTACAGAATTGATGACGTGGGTGTTCAGGCCTTTCTCGATTCATTCGCTATATTGTTCTTAGATTATATCCTTGTATACTCATAGAGTAGGAGGGATCATGAGCAACATTTGATAATTCTACTCTAGACTATGAGATATGAACCATTTTATGCTAACTTCTCAAACTGTGAGTTTTGGCTTGAGTCTGTAGCATTATAGGGGCACGTCATGTCCAAGGATGGCATCATGGAAGATTCTGCATGTAACGACTCGCAAAATGATAGGTTGAACTAGAGCCTAAACATGAGGGTTAATATCAAGAGGTAAGGGGTTTAGTGTTTAAACGTCAAGATACATATTAGACCCCTAAGTTTAGAAGACCCTCCTCTAAGGTTTGGTTGAGAGTGCAAGGCCTAGAGCCAAGCCAAAAAGGGGCAAGCCTAAGCCAAAGGCCAAGGCTTCCCCAAGCTTGGCAAGACATTGCCCAAGGACCACGACCACTTTCACGACTAGTGGTCTTGACCACAGTCTGTGAAAGGGATCGTGGAGGTCCCTTAGGCATGTGTGAGGCATGGCAATGAGGCTTGGCCACTGCCTAGGAACCACGACTCGTGATCTTCATCACAGAGCATGGGAGATCCCATGGTCTTGCCTTGGCATTGTGGGAGCCAAGGGTGCATGAAACACTATCTAGACACTGCCTACCATCACCACGAGGATCTTCACGACCTGTGGTGGCCACCACGAGTGGGTGGCAAGGAAATGTGCATAAGGTTGGTGCCAAGCCAAGGCTCTCCTTCATGATCCACTTCGCGGCTCGTGGTCATGACCACAGGCCATGGGAAGGCTTATGGGATAGCCTTAGCTTGTTGAGGGTGGAGTCAAGTTGAGGGAGCTACTGCCCTAAAGACCACGAGCACCACCATGATTCGTGGTGCCCTAGACGGTCTGTACAAGTGGACGTGAGGACCACTTAGGCTCAAGGGAGGCAAGGCAACTTTGCCTAGCTACTGCTCCATGACCACGACCATCACCACGACTCATGGTCTTGACCACGGATCATGGAAGATCTCGTGGACTTTCCTTAGCCTTGGAGGGCTTGGAAAGTTGGAGAAGCACACTAGTCAAGGGACCAGGGGTACCACCACGGGCCGTGGTCCCCTCACGACCCGTCAAAGTGGGCGTGGTCCCTGATGGGGCTGCCCAATTTAGGGAGTTTTAAGTAATTTCCCTTTCATTAATTATTAAGTGGGGTTGCTTTTAAATGATTTATATATATATATATATAGGGGAGATAGTGTACCTACCTAGCAAGGTGATTGTGAGGTTATGTTTAGTTGATGATAGAACCCATATAGTCAAATTGTTAGTTCCCAAATGAGCTTATCCGAGAGTGGAAATGGGGAAATTATATGCCGTAAGTTTGGATTATGTTGTGTCTTAAGGTTGACTTTGAAGGTGCATGTACCACCTAATTGAGGTAAGGAAAAAGAGTGTAGGTGTTGACCAACTACAAAGAGTTAGTTTTATTTGAAGATTGATCTTAAGTATGATCATTTTGATGTAGGGTGCTTAGGTAATACCTAGATATGATTGGTTGGTAGATCCCACCAAATGTGATGATAAGGGTGAAATGGTCTAGAATTGTCTTGATCTAACCTTAGTAGAATTGAAAGAGACAAAGGCTTCATGGACAAAACACTTCTAAGTTTCCCCTAGGGTTTAACCAAGAGAGGATGTCTACCCCTAAATCTCAAGGAATGAGTGATAGTGGATCTTAATGGTTCCGGTATGTGTTTCATGCTTATTTCTATTCCGGTAATACTTGTCTTTTGTGACTTGATGAAAAGGATATGATGAACTTTTGTGTTGCCCTTGGTATTCATGGGTTTAATTATAGCCATATGTGGTTGTTGGTATAACCCAACTTAACCCTAATGAGTTCTAGGATGTGTTGGATTTGGATGAATAGTGGTTTATAAGTGATGCCTAGAGGGGTTGAGTGAGTAAACTCATTTAAAAGAGGATAGAAGTGTAATCCTTCATGGTTTAGAATCATATTTTTTGATGAGTGTGAAGGTTTATTTATGACTTGCTCGGACCTTAGAATTGAAGGAAGTGATGTTGTAAAGAGTTTGTATAGGCTTAACCCAAGTGGGGGATAATGTGCTTAGATGCTAAGGTCATTGAGTGTCCTTGATGGTCATGAGTTAGGCTTGCTTGATAATCTCACCTTAAAGAGGTGTAGTAAGTTTGAGAAGTTTAGTCCCGGTTCGGTAGGCTTGTATGAGACTTGAAGTGGTGTTGGTAAGGTTTCTTGTGAGCAAGAGTGGTTAGATGAGAACCTCTCTAATTTAGAAGTACCAACTGGGATCTTAGACCGGCAATCAAGAAATAGAAGAGTAGGAATGTGCTGCCATGAAAATGTTGAGGAGTGGTATTTTAGTAAGGGTGCTAGTTGAAAGTGCTTAATTGGGAGGCCAAGGACCAATGAGATATCCCAATATCCTTTTGTCCCCTTCTATTTCTCCTCTAGCCTTAGATGATAAGTTCTCATTGACTCATTTCATGATTTTGGAGTCTTGGATGTTATGTGTGTCCTATAATTTCCTTGTCCCAGGGAGTTACTTTTGTTAACCTTGGTAGGGCTTGGATGTGTGGTTATTAGATCTATATTAGTTTTAGATCCCGGTAAGGTTATAATGAGTCTTGATAATGCCTTGAGTTTGTTGAAAGGAGTAGTATTTGAGGTTTTTGTAAAAAAGGGCTTACTCCCAAGGGGGATATCATGTGCTTGAATAGCAACAATTATTGAGAGTCCCGATATCCTCATCTTTTCTTCTATTCCTATTCTACCTTGAGACCAAAATTTCATTTTTTGGACTTGTTCTATATCTTGGGGTCATGAGTGTTTTAGAAATTTCCATGATCTCCTTATGTTATGCATGTTTTTGAAAGATTCTTACCTTGTATAAAATGGATTTTTCATGATCTACATGATCCTCGTGTTGTTGTGCATTCTAATATGGAGATGCCATATTTGACTTCATGAGATGATGTGATGAACATGCTTTGTTGTGTTTTTGATGAAATTGCACTTGGGCTCCATGTTGATAGTGTTGAGCTTGCTTTTAATGAGAAAATGTAATTCTTTTTATGACTATGTGATTAATGATGTTTAGAAGTGATGGTATAGGCTCACTCCTAAGGGGGAGATGGTATGCCTAGCTATTATTGTTGTTATGTGCTTGTGTTGCCATGACTTCTTTATATAATGCATGTTCCTGAAAATTTGTGTTTTGAGAGAAAATGAGTTTATGTGAATTGTTTCCCTCATGTTGTGGTGCTTTGAGTAAGAGTTGCTTATTGTACTTCATGAGAAGAATAAATGGACATGTTTTAGTTAGGATATGGTAGTTCCTCCTTGAACTTGTCAAGTTATGAGAATCTCATGCATAAATAGGTTGTTTAAATATAATTCATACTTCCTTGTGTTGCATTGAGCTTATTGATGTGGAATTGATGTTCCTCCTATGGTTTATGCACTATATTGATGTGTCATGATTGTTGGGCTGCTAGTCTTGAGTCGTTTATCCCTTAATGTGTTTAAAGTATCATTCTAGGAGAAATGTTTCTAAGGGGGAGATAATGTAACGACTCACAAAATGATAGGTTGAACTAGAGCCTAAACGTGAGGGTTAATATCAAGAGTTAAGGGGGTTAGTGGTTAAACGTCAAGATACGTACTAGACCCCTAAGTTTAGAAGACACTTTAAGGTTTGGTTGAGGGTGCAAGGCCTAGAGCCAAGACAAAAAGGGGAAAGCCTAAGCTAAAGGCCAAGGCTGCCCCAAGCTTGGCAAGACATTGACCAAGGACCACGACCACTTTCATGACCAGTGGTCTTGACCACGGTCCATGAAAGGGCTCGTGGAGATCCCTTAGGCATGTGTGAGGCATGGCAATGAGGCTTTGCCACTTCTTAGGAACCACGACCTACACCACGACTCGTGGTCTTCACCACGAAGCGTGGGAGGACTCGTGGGCTTACCTTGGCATTGTGGGAGCCAAGGGTGCGTGAAACACCATCTAACCACTGCCTACCATCACCAGGAGTCGTGTTGCCACCCGTGGTGGCAAGGCAATGTGCACAAGTTTGGTGCCAAGCCAAGGCTCTCCTTCACAAGCCACTTCACGACTCGCGGTCATAAGGGAAGGCTTGTGAGATGGCCTTATCTTGTTGAGGGTGGAGTCAACTTGAGGGAGCTACTGCCCCAAATACCACGAGCCGTGGTGCCCTAGACGGTCCGTACAAGTGGATGTGAGGACCACTTAGGCTTAAGGAAGGCAAGGCAACTTTGCCTAGCTACTGCCCCCATGACCACGACCATCACCACAACTCGTGGTCTTAACAACGGATCATGAGAGGTCTTGTGGACTTGCCTTAGCCTTGTAGGGCTTGGCAAGTTGGAGGAGCACACTGGTCAAGCGACCACGGGCACCACCACGAGCCGTGGTGCCCTCATGACCCATCAAAGTGGGCGTAGTCCCTGACAGGGTTGCCCAATTTAGGGAGTTTTTAGTAATTTCCCTTTCATTAATTATTAAGTGAGGTTGATTTTAAATGGTTTTTATATATATATATATAGTTTAAAGTCATAAAACACTTCATTATTCTATTAAATCCCATAAACCCCAAATCAAAACCCAACTACCCTTCTCTCCAAAAAGTTTCTCTCTAGAACCTCCATTGAAGGACCAAGGAAGAAGACCAACTTAGGGATTGAAGAAGGAAGATTTTGAATACGAATATGTTTGGATTCTACACTTAAGGTATGGGAGTTCTTCATCCTTGGGAAACTATCACCCAAGGAGCCCTTTCAAAAGCTTTTAACTCCATTCTAGAAAACCCATTTAGCTAGGGTTTCAACTCAACTCCATGGATTCCTTTCACAGTCACTTTTAAAGGTTGAATCATGTTTGTTTATGAATATAAGACTGATTTTATATGATTGTAACTCAAATTCTTCAAGAATCCATGAGACCCCCCAACCCTAGCTATGGTTCTTCTCTACATTATGTAAATGGGTCTTGTTGTGATCAATTGAATTGAATGTGAGTTAGTTATGATGTAATTACATGACCTAAGTATGATTCTATTGGTATTCTTGATTAACCTAAGATTCTAAGGTAAAATTGATATAGCCTAGGGTTATTTCATGAAAGAGGTGAAGTATGAAGGTAATTACATGTTGAATAGTTTTTGTATATGAACTATTGATCCACTTGAAAGGTGGAGGTGTTTAGTTATTCTATATGAACTATTGATCCACTTGAAAGGTGGAGGTGTTTAGTTATTATATATGAGCTATTGATCCACTTGAAAGGTGGAGGTGTTTACTTATTGAGCATGTTGAATTGTATATGGTACTATTGTGGAATGACCTCACCCACAAGATCTACAATATGAGTATATGACCTTATACATGCAAATGAATGATCTATTTGAGTTATGATTATATACATGTCTATTATGATAGATGTTAGATGTGTTGATTTACATGGTTTATGATCCTTAAATTTAATATCTGTGAATGATGCATGATTGCGATATTATGTACATACTTATGAGCACTTTGAAGAGAAATCTATATGATGATAATGTTGTTGGTGTATCATTGCAAGGAGAATTATACACACACACACTCCATGCATAAGCATAATTATGATGTATCAATGGTGTTAATTGAAAGTATAGTTCTCATATGCATATGCATGAAATGTACATGACCATGACGATCCTTTTGTGTTGATTGAAAGTCTATTTCTCATGAGAACACATGATCTTGTGTTAAAGTTATACTCACATACTAATGTTGATTCTAAAGTTGAAAGTGCATTCTCACCTTTAATGAATCTATGAGCCATTTTGATGAATTGTATTGAATGAAGGATAAAATTTTCCTGCACACATGTAAATACAATTCAAAGACTAATAATGTATAATTTGGGAAATAATGCTTAGCACCGAGTGAATATGGACAATGAGGAAAAGGCCCCTCCGCTAATGCAATAGGGCGGGTCATCCAAGTGAACTCATGAGATGGAGGCCTCTCCGCTAATGCAAGAGGGCGGGTTTCTAAAAGTAATCTCCATATCCCATAACTATGTGCCCACATAGGTCTTTAGCTAGTAGATCCACCTTATAGCTATATATTTAGTTCTACCTTAGGAAAGTAGGACACCTTCTTTCGGTGTGAGGTTATACGACACTGGATTCCATGTAGCTCACATGGTCTATGTCGGTTATGGCAACTTTTCCCTATATAATAAAGATAATGAATAAAATATGAACTACACTATGACTTTTTAATGTGTTTTACTTAGTAGGAGTGGGGGTATGGGACTTCACATTTACATTGCACAAGTAGACTTAGTAGGATGTCATGGGATAGTTCCTTTGCATTATGATGAGATTTGGATGCATGCATGTATATTGAATGGATGGTTGTTATGAATGACTTTCCTTATAATTCAAGTAATGTACATGACGATTTCCTCATTTGTGACTATTGATTAAAATGAGGTCTGAAGATGAAATGCATGACTAAGGTAGCTTCAAAGGAGTATTTAGTAGGGTTGGTAATATGGGATGCTAACCACACATTGCACAAGTGTTTCTTAGGGGTTACTATGGTAATGGATTTACTATGAAATGAGTATGAATGTGATATTGGCTTGTGTTGTACATTGTAAATGCATGTGAGTTACCATACATTGCACAAGTGTTTAATAGGGGTTGCTTATGTGATGATTACTTAATGATGAGATGATCTTGGTATTTGACTTTGTATTACTCTATGATTGGAGGCTATGTATTGTGAAGATTGGGATTTGTGTTATGTTGATGTTGGAGACTAGGCTTGTTATTATAATGATATCTCTCATGTTATAAGGAAATTTATGTGAGTTGCCTTATTGGTTGCATTCTCCAAATATTTCAAAGATGATGTTCAAAAATTGGCATTTAGAATGATTTCAAATGAAATGTCCATTTTTATGCATGTTTTAATGGTATTGTGCATGGCTTCCATACTTAGTACTTTTTGTGCTAACCCCATCTTTCTACATTTTTTATAAGTGTAGGCTTTGGAGATATTGGATTCCTTCCTCGTGGCTAGGTTCATAGGGGATCAAGAAGAAGAAGATTGGTGAGTCCTCATTGTATTCATTCGAGGGCTCAACCATATGTCCTTTATTGTCTTTCTATTATATTTTAGACTTTTGTTGTAACGGTCGTGTCCTTAAGATTGTTTTAAAAGAGTTATATTCCAAGTGTTATAGATGGTTTGAGACATAATGTCATAGATTCTCTTTCATTTTATAAAAGACTTCTATTGTAAAGAAAAGTTTTAATTCCGCTCTATTTTCCTATGCTTTTATGTTCATGTATGCTATGAGGCTTGTATGCGACCCCTTCGGGATCAATTACGCCGTGTTACTTCTAGGGGGTAACCCCGGGTCGTGACACTGCAAATATTGAGGCTATTCATGGTTGGTCTAGGTCCACTTCAGTTACTAAGATTTGGAGCTTCACTGGATTGACATGATACTATAGACGGTTTATGAAGGGATTCTCAACTATTGCAACTTCTCTAGAATGGTTGACTCACCTTGATGTTTCTTTTGAGTGGTTTGAAAAGTGTGAGTTAAGATTTTTGAAGCTCAAGGAGTTGTTGACCAGCGCTTCCATATTGACTCTTTTAGTTGAGGGTGATTGCTTCAGGGTATATTGTGACACATTTGATATTCGTTTGGACTGCGTACTGATGCAGTGAGGCCGAGTTACTACTTACGCATAGAGGCAGTGCATGAGGGAAATTACCCCACCCATGACTTGGAGTTGGCAGTGGTAGTTTTTACACTTAAGATCTGGAGGCACTACATGTGTGGTGTTCGTTGTGAGATCTACATTGATCAGAAGAGTCTTCAATACTTTATAAGCCAAAGGGACCTTAATTAGAGGTAGCATTGTTGGATTGAGCTTTTGAAGATCTTTGACCTTTTTATTTTCTATCATCTAGGAAAGGCAAATGTTGTAGTGGATTTTTTGAGCTGGAAGGCCGTGAGTATGGGTAAGACTTCCTGTCTATGTTAGAGCGGCCTTGATCTTTGGACATTCATTCCTTAGCTAATTCGATGATTTGATTACATATCTTAGATTCTAGACGTGGCTTAGCCTATGGGGGAGTTTAGTCTTCCATTCTTCATTTGGTTGTCAGTTTGAGAATGAGACTTTGGTAGCTCTTTGAGATAAGGTGTTATTTGGTGATACCTGTCAGGCTACCTTACATTCAAATGGGGTTTTAAAGTTTGTTGGTTGTATTTATATTCCAAGATTTAGGGGTTTGATCTAGCTGATACTTTGTGAGGCCCATGATTCTAGACACTCTATCCACCTAGGTACGTGAAGATGTATCGTGAATTAAGGCAACACTTTTGGTGGAGTGGCATGAAGAGAGATATTGCAGACTATGTGTCTGATTGCCTAAGTTGCCAGTAGGTGCTGGCTAATCATTTGAGACCTGGTGGTGAGTTTCAGAAATTTCCCATTCCGGAATGGAAGTGGTATTGCATCACTGTGGACTTTGTGGCAAGTTTTTGTCACGACCTAGGGGTACCCCATAGAAGTAACAAGGTGTATAAGACCCCGAGAGGCCTCATACAAGGCACTTAGCATATCATAACATAAAGTAATAGAAAAGGTGCGGGAATTTAAAACTTTTCAATACAATCAAAGTCTTTTATAAAACGAGCGGAAGTCTAACATGACATTGTCTCAAACCATCTCAACATAAGAAAATAGAAATCTTGGGACGCAGCCCATACAATAGTTTCAAACATAAGAGAAAGACATAAAAGAGATTCGGTGACCCAATCCTCGAATACAATGAGGACTCACCAAAGCTTCACTTCACAATCCTCTAGGAACCTAGCCACAAGTGTGTGAATCGGGAACGCCAGAGCCTACATTTGATAAGAATGTAGGTAAGAGTATGTGATAGTACAATCAAGTACTAAATATGATGGCTAGCATAAAAAGCATGAACATAAGCGTTAGTCAACAAAAGACATAAGGCATAAGCATAATCAAGACATAATAATCATCATAATGAAAGAAGAATACTCTCTTAAGTAACCTCACTTATTCTTAACCAAGACTTAGGTCATCCACCTCTACTCAAGCTTACATCATGGATGGCATATCTAGCAACACTCCAAGTCAATCTACTTCATAACATAATCACATTTACTTACTTTTAAATACATGGGGATTTGCCTCAATGCCTAGTTTATAAAGTCTAATGGGTATTCGCCTCTTGCCTTACTTTTAGATCACGAGTACTCGCCTCCACAATCTAATCATATGATGCGGGTACTCGCCTCCACATCATTTTAAAAGGAGCATGGGTACTTGCCTCCATGTCCATTCATCATAGTAAGAACGTGGGGACTCACCTCTTGTTCAGTTCTAACGAGTATGGGAATCTCCTTAGATCCCTTCATATGGAGGTCAAGGGTAATCACCTCTAGCCTCATCATTCATTCAGCATTTTAGTCTAGATTCATTTTAGGTGAGCAATCGTTTCAACCTAGAATTGTTCATGTGAGTAAAGCTTTCGCATTCATTCAATCATGCTAAGACATTCATTATGGGAAGTATCTGCTCCACATCATATCATCAATCAATCAATAATTCATAGTCTAGGTTTTACTCTTTAAGCACTACATCTCATGATCATCATGTATGCTTTACTCTCAAGAAATTAACATCATATTCATCATATATGCTTCAATCTAAAGCAATTCTAGTCATAGATCATCAATTCTATAAGGAGATATATAGCCCATAGAGTTTCCCTCACATGGCATCAAACCCACAATATCAATTCAACCCTAAAATCATATGATAGGCATGGGTACATGTAATTTCATCCTAAATACATGCAATTCTATCAATTCAATCACAAACAATCATAATCCACTTAATTGGATCAACATTCATCATAACCCACAACAATGGAAGAAACCCTAACTAAATTGGGGAAATTCTTCTTAAAATTGTGGAATTCTAAGGGACTTCATGGGAGGAAGGATCCCATGGATGAAAAGCCATCATACCCTAGTCACAAAGCCCACAAAATCTTAAAGATTGGAAAACTTGATCTAGGCCTAGCTTAAATCTCCTTCTTCTTCTACCTTTTAGAGAGAGAATATTTGAAAGAGGATTTCGATTTTCTTTTGTGATTAGAGAGAATGACATAATTGGGTGAATTTAGGGGTCTAAAATGCTTATATATGTGGTCTAGGTTTAGTAAAGACGACACAACTTAATTCTAATTAAAACTAGGAAAGACCCTTCAACCCCAAAAAATAGCTGCCCAGTCACGAACCACGGACCCCAATTGACGGTCCGTCCTGGTTGGTCGTGGTTTCTCTTCAGATATTTTGGCCAATCCATGAAGGGCTGGACCACGGGGTGTGGTCCCACAAACGGTCTTTAGGCCCCTCTATGGTTCCTGCTCGGACATTTTCTGAGGTGTCCATCCACGAGGCTCACCTACGGGGCGTGGGTTTAACTACGAAGTGTGGTTGGCCCTCGTGGGTGTCACCTAAAACGTCTATAAAAAGACTAATTAGCCCTATCTCGAATCTGGGGTCTTACATTATCTCCCCCTTGGGATCATTCGTCCTCGAATGAGATTCTAAGCACATTTCTAAACGAAAAGACTCAAGACTAGTAGCCCTTCATGTATGCAACTCATCCAAATGCACACACTAAAGAGGAAACATCATCTCCAAGCCTAACATACTCAATGCACCATAAGGGGGTAGGATCTACATCTAACAACCCAACATGCATGAAAGCTTAACATTTCTCATGTTTAAGGAGGAACAATCATCTCCAACTCAAAAGTAACACTCAACACAATCTCATGGAGCAAATATGCAATTCAATGTCAAAAGCATAAATTCAAGGAGGTGATCTCTACTCCAAGTCAAAGCATGTTCTACAATTCATCTTATGAAGTCTATAAGCAACTCATGCTTAATACTCAACAACATGAGGTAAATACATCACAAAAGCCATTTCTTTCAAAACTTAAGCTTTTTCATGAACATGTAAATTTTAAGGAAATCATGAAAACACATAAAACACACATGACTTCAAACATAAGAAAATAAAGAGAAAATCCAGTACCTCAAGCTGGAAAAGGAAAAAAATGAGAATACCGGGATATCATATCAACTTCGGCCTCCCAAGTAGCACCCTCAACTAGATGGTTTCTCCATAACACTTTCACGGAAGCAACTTCTTTGTTCCTCAATTTCTTAACTTGCCAGTCTAGAATCTCAACCCGAACTTTTTCATAGGAAATGTTCTCTTTAACTTCTAACCATTCTAGGGGGTTATGAATGTCAGATCTCCAACACACTTTTTTAACATAGAAACGTGGAAAAATGGATGCACCGATGCCAACTCATTTGGCAAATCAACCTCATACGCAACCTTACCAATATGTCTCAACATTTGATATAGGCTTCAAAATAGGGACTAAGTTTCCTTTTCTTACCAAACCTCATTACACCGTTCATGGGTGAGATTTTCAAGTAAACCTAATAGTGCACATCATATTCAAGGTCTTCTCTTCTAATATCAGTATAAGACTTTTGTCGACTTTGGGCCGTTCTCAACCTCTCTCTAATGAGTCGAACTTTCTCAATAGCCTCATGAACTAACTCGGGTCCTATCAAAGAAACCTCACCCACCTCAAACCATCTTATAGGAGATCTACATATCCTACCATAAATAGCCTCAAATGGAGCCATACCAATACTCGAATGGTAGATATTGTTATAGGTAAATTCTAATAAGGGCAAATGGCCATCCCAATTTCCTTTGAAATCTATCACGCAAGCCCTCAAAATGTCTTCCAATGTTTGGATTGTTCTATCCGTTTGCCCACCGGTTTGGGGGTGAAAAGTTGTGCTAAGCTTAACCTTAGTGCCAAACCCTTTTTGAAATGACTTCCAAAAGTGGGATGTAAATTGGGTACCATGATCAGAAATAATGAACAATGGCACTCCATGTAGCCTTACTATCTCTCTCAAATAAACTTGGCATAATCTTCTGCCGAATAAGAAACCTTGACGGGAAGGAAATGTGCCGATTTTGCCATCCGATCTACCACCACCCAAATAGAGTCATGTTGTTGCCGGCTACGAGGTAACCCACCTATAAAGTCCATATTCACGTCTTCCTACTTCCAAGTAGGAATGCTAATATCTTGAGCTAAGACACTCGGTTTCTGATGCTCAACCTTTTCTTGTTGGCAATTCGGACATTTGGCCACAAATACCGCAAGATCCTTTTCCGTCCCATTCCACCAATAGACTTCCCGTAAATCACAGTACATCTTGGTGGCTCCCGGGTGAATAGAATACCGAGAACTAAGGGTTTCAGTCAAAATATATTCCCTTAAATCATCTACATTTGGAACACATAACCAACCTTGGTATCTAAGGACACCATCTCCCCCTTGGGAGAAAGCCTCAACAAACTTTCTAAGTACCTCTTCTTTCAATTTTACCAAAGTCGTATCAAGACATTGCTTTGATTTAACATTGGCTAGAAAAGATTATTCTTACCCTTTATGAACCATAACCCCACCCTTGGCGGAGTGTACCAATGGAACACCCAATCGGGCCAACATATGGACATCTCGGCCCAACTCTTTTCTATCCTCATCTATATGTTCAACAGTACCGATCGATAGTCAACTAAAAGCATCCGCTACTACATTTGCCTTTTCGGGATTATATAGGACACTCATATCATAGTCCTTCAACAATTCAAGCAACCTTCTTTGGCAAAGATTCAAGTCCTTTAAGGTAAACACATATTGCAAACTCTTATGATCAGTGAAAATATCAACATGGACCCCATACAAATAATGCCTCAAAATCTTTAAGGGAAATACCACCGCCGCTAATTCAAGGTCTTGGGTAGGATAGTTCTTCTCATGAACTTTTAGTTGCCTTGAATCATAAGCAATAACCTTACTATAATGACCCTAAAAATGAACTAGTGAAACTAGAGCCTAACGTGTGTGCGTTTGTGTTTGTCTTGAGTTTTTAAGTCGTTTAATGTTGTCCCGAGCCATGGTTGAGGTGTGTAGCGGTTAAAAATCAAGGTATGACTCCCCAAGGACCACCCTAAGGGTCCTTGAGGAGGACCACAAGTCTAGACGCCAAGACCCCAAGGAAACTATAAGGCTGACCTAAATAGGGTGACCTACGGATGAGGTTCACACCCTGTAGGTCCATCCACGCCCCATGGATGGCCTCCGTAGGTCATGACCCCCAAATGCACCTCTCTAAACCTATACATGGAGAGACAGCACAGAGCCGTTAACCCATCCACGGTCTGTGAATGGGTGGTCGTGAATTGGACCTGCAACCTGCAGGTTGGTTCGGCCAACGTAGGGGCAATTTGGTAATTCGCTAATTAAATATTTTAAGTGTGTGGTCGCTTATTTTAGGGTTATTATGATATTTTAAGAATATTAAAATATTAAAATGCTATTTTAGATTTCATTATTGATTTTTCCCCAAATCAAAACCATCTCTATAAAAATATCTTCTCTCTAAGAACTCCGTTGAAGACCAAGAGAAGAAGGAGACTTAGGGGTTGAAGAAGAGGGCTATTTGAGTGGATTTTCATGGATTTCATCTATTAAGGTATTATGATCCTTCATATAGGGTTAGCTTTCACCCTAGAGTGAATTTCAAAGAAGTTCTTAAGGTTTTCATGTTTCACAAAAACCCTAAGTTTCACTCAATCTCATGGGTTCTTTCATCAAACGTTTTCAAATGATAAATAATGATTATATTGATGTTTAATTGATGATTTAAGATGAAAATACTCTATGAACCCATGATTTCTCTCAATTCCTAAATTGTGCCTTATGAAGTGGGTTTATTGATTATGAATGAATGTTGGTGGATTTATGCCTAGATTGATTTAGATTGTTGAATTGTATTATCATCTATGCCAAATTATAGTGAATTGTTGGTGAATTGAGGATTTGTGATCATATCCTTGAAAGGGCAAGTTTGACCTAATTTCATGTTAAAGTAGAATTGTGCTTGAATTGTTGATCCACATGAAAGGTGGAGGTGTTTACTTACTATGTATATTGTGATTATGGCCTTGAAGGCATAGTGTGAAGGATTGAAGTATTATCATGATATTGTACATATGAATGTGATGTGAATGATATACATGTGATTCCAACGATAGAATGATGATCATGTTTAGAATCTAATTGTGTTAGAATTGAATGTTATCTATCTATTAACACTCATGAATGTTGATGATGGAATGTGAAAGGTTCTATAATGTAATTTTGAATGTGATCTCTTGAATTGGTAGGCTTAGGCACCTTTTTGTTATATGATGAATATATCTTGACTTAATGTCTTGAATTGGTAGACCTAATGTTGGTAGCCTTTTCGTGAATGAATGAATGAATTTTCTATGATAATGGTAATGATTGTTGAGTCTATTGAAAGTCTATTCCCAATTGTACTCTAATGAATGATAATGATGTGTTCATTGAAAGGATATTCTCGATCTTACACTAATGAACGATAATGGGATTCTTAGATGAAAGGATATTCTCATATTTGAATCTATGATCTATTCAATGAATGAATGATGGGTTTGAGATAGAAACCCTCACGTGAGTTGAGGTGGGGTTTCTAGTAGCAATCTCTTGAGATGGATGCCCTCACGTGAGTTGAGGCGGGGTGTCTAGTAACAATCTCTTATCCCTTAATGTAATGAATGTTAAAATACTCTATGGGAATGTAGGCTAAGCACCGAGAAGATATTGAATGAGATGGAAGCTCTCACGTGAATTGAGGCGGGGTCTCTAGTAGCAATCTCTTGAGATGGATGCTCTCGCGTGAGTTGAGGTGGGGTATCTAGTAGAAATATCCTTGTCCCTTAACTATGTGCCCACATAGGTCTAGCTTGTGGATCCACTTAAGCTACATACCGGTTTACGTTAGGCAAGTAGATCAACCCTTACGATGTGGGATAGTACATTAGATTCCATGATTTAGCTCTCATGGTCTATGGTGGTTAAACGTGTATTCCCATTATGTGAGATGTGCATTATGGTTTCTTGATGAGATCTACAAATTGTGGGTGGTAATATGGTATGCCATCGATGCATTGCACGAGTAGGCTTTGATAGGGTCATAGTGTGTTCTTGAAGTCTTCATGTCTAATGAATGAAGGTGCTCTTAATGTAATGAAGCTAATGAACAATGTTGACTCTTAAATGCTTATATGCTTAAATGTAAAGATGCATGTTATACTTGGATTGTATTATGAGTTACTTCCTTGACATGTCTATTGTATATGAATGTGTCTTGTCTAGGGTGAATTATAATGAGTACTTAGTGTGAGTAGTAGTATGGGATGCTACTTTCACAAAGCACAAGTATGACGTAGAGTTGTCTTAGATGTTGGTCTTAATGTGATGATGTAATTCATGTAGTATCTATGTCTCTTAAATGCTTTATTGTGTAAAGGTTGAAAGGATGAATGGCAAGTTCACTTTTGGTGACCTTAAGGTGGTGCCTTAGTGTAAGTGGTGGTATGGGACGCTATCCATACATTGCACAAGGTATAGCTTGAGGGCCACTTGAGGTAGAGGCTCAAGGTGAAGGTAAAGGCTTATATGTGAATTATGTTCTAAGATGAAAATGTGACTTGCATGTTGGTTGTGACTTATATTATGCCTCTTTTATAGATGTTCATGAAGTTTTACTAAATGGCATAAAAGCATGACTTTCAAACAAAAAGTCCCGTTTTAAGCATGTTTTTGCATGGTCATCATACTGAGTACATTTAATGTGCTAACCCCATTCTTCTCCCTTTTTACCAAAGTGTAGGGTTTGGATATATTGGTGTTCTATGCTTGATGGATAGGTTTCTAAGGTGCTTGAAGATGAAGACTTGGTGAGTCCTCATAAACTCGAGGACAAAACCCATTATGTTCCCTTTATGTCTTTTAGTTTATGTTAAAGCTTTGTATGCGCTAAGTCCCAATGTTGTATTCAATGTATTTGATGGTTTGAGACATAGTATATAAAGTCTAGAAAGTCTTTCGCTTGCTTTATAATGAAAACGTCTTCGATTGTACAGAATGTTTTTAATTCTTCTCTATTTTTCCTATGTTCTTATGTTCAAGAATGTTATGAGGCTTGTATTAGACCCCTTGGGGGTCGAATACGCCGTGTTACAACTGGGGGGTGCTCTTGGGTCGTGACAAACATGGTATTAGAGCACAAGATTTTGGAATGGTCTTAGGAAGTCTCAAACCACATCTAGTAGAGTCTTGTTCATAATGTGAAGAGCGCCACATTATGAATAGGAGGCTATTGGTTGTTAAGAAAGTTTCACTTCTTCATTCTTCAAGTCGTGCCATAGAGTTTAGCTCTATAATGTCTCTCTTTTGTTCCCTATGTGACCCTTGAAAGGTTTGTTTTACTTGGGTTAAGGGAGAGAAAAGGTTGGTTGTGATGCAAACTATGGCTATGTGACTTGATAGATTGAGATGATAAATTGTGATATTGACTTTAGTGTGAATGGGTTTCTTTATGGTTATGTGTGATGTTGGCAGAAGGTTCTGATGAGTTTTGAGGTGTGTTGAAAGAGTTAGTAAAATGTGGTGTTTTTAGGAATGCCTAGGTATGATGAGTATGAAGGTTTAGTGATGTTTTGCTCCGACCTTAGTGCGGAAAAAAGTGAAGTTTGAAAGAGCTAGTATAAGCTTTCTCCCAAGTGAGGGATGATGTGCTTAGATGATAAGGCCTTTGAGTGTCCTTGATGTTCATGAGTTAGGCTTGATTGATGTTCTCACCTTAAGAGGTGTAGGGAGTGTGAGGAGTTTAGACCCGGTGTGGTAGACTCATATGAGACCTTGAGTGATGTGGTAAGGTTGATTGTGAGCAAGAGTTTCTTAACACAAACCTTCCTAGTTTAAAAGCACCGGTATGTTGATGGTTTCTGATAAGTGGAGAATGTCTTGATTAAGGTTCATTTGTATTGTTCATGATAAACCGTAGTTGGGTTTACTCCTAAGTGGGGGATGGTATGTTGAGTCGTAAGGTTGTTGAGAGTTTTGATATCCTTACCCCTTCATTTATGTGCCTAGTCAAGCCTAAGACAAAGAGTTCCTTTTTGGTTTCATGTTTTTGGAGTCATGTGTGACATTGAGTTTCCATGTTCTCCTTATGTTATGCATGTTCTTGACGAATTATTGTTTAGTTGAGAAAATGAGTTTTCATGATTTATTGTTCCTCATGTTGATGTGCATTTAGTTGAGTTGTCTATATGCTTCATGAGGATAAATATTGAACATGCCTAAATGTGCTTTATTGAAAAGATGCATAATGTGCTTTTATGAGAAAAATATCTTAAATGTGCTTAATGATGTTGTGATGAGCCTGATGTGATTTGGAGAAGGAAGTTCCTACAATGAAATGAAGAATGTGAAGTTTTGGTGCATAATGAATTTGTAGATGTAGTTCCTACCTTCTTGTTTGCATTGAGCCTTTTGATGTGGAGTTGATGTTTCCTCCTATGTTTATGCATTTATATTGATGTTGCATGCATGATTGTGGGCTGCTAGTTTTGAGTCGTTACCCCTTAATGTGTTTAAAGTGTCATTCGACGATGAATGTTCCTAAGTGGAGGATAATCTAGCGACCCTAAAAACAAACTAGTGAAACTAGAGCCTAACGTGTGTGTGTTTGTGTTTGTCTTGAGTTTTGAAGTGGTTTAATGTTGTCCCGAGCCATGGTTGAAATTTTTAGGGGTTAGATGTCAAGGTACGACTCCCCAAGGACCACCCTAAGGGTCCTTGAGGAGGACCCTAAGTCTAGACCCCAAGGAAACCATGAGGCTGCCTTAAATGCGGTTCACGCCCCGTAGGTCCATCCACGCCCCATGGATGGCCCCTGTAGGTCATGACCCCCAAATGCACCTCTCTGAACCTCACGGAGGGACAACACAGAGCCGTCAACCCATCCACGGTCCGAGAATGGGTGGCCGTGAATTAGACCTGCAATCTACAGGTTGGTTCGGCCAAGTGAGGGACTATCTGGTAATTAGCTAATTAATTATTTTAAGTGTGTGGTCGGTTATTTTAGGGTTATTATGATATTTTAAGAGTATTAAAATATTAAAATGCTATTTTAGATTTTACTATTCATTTTTCCCCAAATCAAAACCCTCTCTCTCAAAATATCTTCTCTCTATGAACTCCATTGAAGACCAAGATAAGAAGGAGACTTAGGGGTTGAAGAGGAGGGCTATTTGAGTCGATTTTCATGGATTTTATTTATTAAGGTATGCTGATACTTCATCTAGGGTTATCTTTCACCCTAGAGTCAATTTCAAAGAAGTTTTCAAGGTCTTCGAGTTTCACAAAAACCCTAAGTTTCACTCAATCTCATGGGTTCTTGCATCAAACATTTTCAAATGATAAATTATTATTATATTGATGTTTAATTGATGATTTAAGATGAAAATACTCTATGAACCCATGATTTCTCTCAATTCCTAAATTGTGCCTTATGAAGTGGGTTTATTGATTATGAATGAATGTTGGTGGATTTATGCCAAGATTGATTTAGATTGTTGAATTGTATAATTATCTATGCCTAATTATGGTGAATTTTTGGTTAATTGAGGATTTGTGATCATGGCCTTGAAAGGGTAAGTTTGACCTAATTTCATGTTAAAGTAGAATTGTGCTTGAATTGTTGATCCACTTGAAAGGTGGAGGTCTGTACTTACTATGTATATTGTGATCATGGCCTTGAAGGCATAGTGTTAAGGATTGAAGTATTATCATGATGTTGTATATATGAATGTGATGTGAAGGATATACATGTTATTTCAATGATAGAATGATGATCATGTTTAGAAGCAAATTGTGTTAGGATTGAATGTTATCTCTCTATTAACACTCGTGAATGTTGATGATGGAATGTGAAGGGTTTTATAATGTAATGTTGAATGTGATCTATTGAATTGGTAGACTTAGGCACCCTTTTCTTATATGATGAATATATCTTGACTAAATGTCTTAAATTGGTAGACCTGATGTTGGTAGCCTTTTCATGAATGAATGAATGAAATAAGTTTCTATGATAATGTTAATGAATGTTGAGTCTATTGAAAGGCTATTCTCAATTGTACTCTAATGAATGATAATGATGTGTTGATTGAAAGGATATTCTCGATCTTACACTAATGAACAATTATGGGATTCTTAGATGAAAGGATATTCTCATCTTTGAATCTATGAGCTATCAAATGAATGAATGATGGGTTTGAGATGGAATCCCTCATGTGAGTTGAGGCGGGGTTTCTAGTAGCAATCTCTTGAGATGGATGCCCTCATGTGAGTTGAGGCGGGGTGTCTAGTAACAATCTCTTATCCCTTAATGTAATTAATGTAAAAATATTCTATGGGAATGTAGGCTAAGCACCGAGAGGATATTGAATGAGATGGAAGCTCTCATGTGAGTTGAGGCAAGGTTTCTAGTAGCAATCTCTTGAGATGGATGCCCTCACATGAGTTAAGGCGGGGTATGTAGTAGCAATCTCCTTGTCCCTTAACTATGTGCCCATATAGGTCTAGCTAGTGGATTCACTTAAGCTAAATACCGATTTACCTTAGGCAAGTAGACAAACCCTTACGATGTGGGATAGTACATCAGATTCCATAATCTAGCTCTCATGGTCTATGTCGGTTAAACGCTTATTCCCATCATGTGAGATGTGCATTATGGTTTCTTGATGAGTTCTATGAAGTGTGGGTGGTAGTATGGGATGTCATTCATGCATTGCACAAGTAGGCTTTGATAGGGTCATAGTGAGTTCTCTAAGTCTTCATGTCTAATGAATGAAGGTGCGCTTAATGTAAAGAAGCTAATGAAGAATGTTGACTCTTAAATGTTTATGTGCTTAAATGTAAAGATGCATGCTATACTTGGATTGTATTATGAGTTACTTCCTTGACATGTCTATTCTATATGAATGTGCTTTGTCTAGGGTGACTTCAAATGAGTACTTAGTGTGAGTAGTAGTATGGGGTGCTACTTGCACATTGTACAAGTATGACTTAGAGTTGTCTTAGATGTTGGTCTTAATGTGATGATGTGATTCATGTAGTGTCTATGTCTCTTAAATGCTTTATTGTGTAAAGGTGGAAAGGATGAATAGGAAGTTTAATTTGGTGACCTTAAGGTGGTGCCTTAGTGTGAGTGGTGGTATGGGACGCTATCCATACATTGCACAAGGTATAGCTTGAGGGTTACTTGAGGTGGAGACTCAAGGTAAAGGTAAAGGTTTTTATGTGAATTATGTTCTAAGATGAAAATGTGACTTGTATGTTGGTTGTGACTTATATTATGCCTCTTTTATAAATGTTCATGAAGTTTTACTAAATGGCATAAAAGCATGACTTTCAAACAAAAAGTCCCGTTTAAAGCATACTTGTGCTAACCCTATTCTTCTTCCTTTTTACCAAAGTGTAGGGTTTGGAGATATTGGTGTTCTATGCTTGATGGATAGGTTTCTATGGTGCTTGAAGATGAAGACTTGGTGAGTCCTCATAGTTTCGAGGACAAAACCCATTATGTTCCTTTTATGTCTTTTAGTTTATGTTAAAGCTTTTGTATGGGCTAAGTTCCAGTGTTTTATTCAAAGTATTAGATGGTTTGAAACATAGTATATGAAGTCTAGAAAGTCTTCCGCTTGCTTTTTAATGAAAATGTCTTCGATTGTAAAGAAAGTTTTTAATTAAACTCTAATTTTCCTATGTTCTTATGTTCAAGAATGCTATGAGGCTTGTATTAGACCCCTTCGGGGTCGAGTACGTCGTGTTACGACTAGGGGGTGCTTTCAGGGTCGTGACTGATAACGTTCAAATATACTTCTTGAAAAGAAACATAAACGATCGTATGCAATATATTTACCTAACTATGAGTCGGGGTCGATCCCACAGAGAATATGGAAGAATATTGTCAATAGCAAATATTTAACTCGATAGTCGTTACATAAAAATGGGGGGATTTAAATTGAAATAAAATAAAAACAATAAAAAAGATAGCTTTGAACTAAGTATTTATTTATATTCAGATTATTAAAAGTAACTAGGAATATGTTCCCCATAAGCTCATAATGCAGTAATCCTAATAATAGTAATCATTTTCTAGTGTTTTACATAAAGTGATAAGTTAGGTATCTCTAAATCCTTGGTCCGGCATCTAGTGAATTTCACCTGCACCTTGGTCCAGCTACGTGTGTATAATTTACTAACCCTTACCTTTACCTCATATTAGACATCATAATCAATGTTTTGCTTAGTTATTACTTCGCACCAATCGACACTAGACTATTAGATAGTATCACACTAAATCTATGTTGATAATTCTTTTCTTGTTGATTACCTCCTTGGT
>JAJOOB010011891.1:0-26129 GCA_029582485.1 Solanum tarapatanum | reverse complement strand
AACCATCCCCATAAATTCAGAAAAAAACCATTTTAAGGCATGACCCACAGACTGACTTGACGGAACGTGGATCCTTCGACGGATCATCGATCAGTCCGTAGGTGAAGGCCCTCAAAACCTAGTCTCTAAAGTCAATCGACAGACTGAATTGTCGGATTCTGAATCCATCGACGGATCGTCGATTAATCTGTAGGTCGAGACCCTCAGAGCCTGGTCTCTGAAGTCATCGACGGACTGACAGGACGGATCGTCGATCAGTCCGTAGGTCGCTTCAGCAGATTTTAAGTCAGGGTCATTTTGGTCTTTTCCAATTTCATTGGATTCCTAAGCTACGTCGTTTAGGCCTTAAATTAGGAGGTTTTAGTCAGTTTAAGCCTAGAAACATAACTAGAACTTATCTAAGTCAAATCATTAAACAAAACTTAGAAAAATTAGAACGCTAAGAGGAGAAAGAAGTCAAGAACCCTAGTTCAAGGACGCAACAAGTTTTCTTCAGTTCCAGCCCAGAAATCAAAGGATTTCTCCGTGAAATTTGTCACCAGGTATGTGGGATTTCACTAGTGGGTTCCTTTCACCTATTATGTCCCTAGTTTTCAGTCAGTTTCTTGATTCTCTTATTATGACTAGACCTAGGGTTTGTTGAATGTTAGAATTATTGGGTTCTTAACTGTTAGAATGATCCAAATCAGATTAGTATGTTAATATTCAGTTTATTGTATGAATTCCAGAACCCTAGCTATGTATTTCTTTAGTTCTTGAATTACACATGCTAGGTCAGATATTTTAGTTATTCAGTTATACTTGCCTCAGTTATTAATGCATCAATATCAGTTTAATTGTTGCATTTTTAGTTTACATGTTTAGTTAGAGCTATCCAGTAACTTACAGAAATTCAGTCATAGTGTGTTAATCACTTAATCTATTGGGAGTAGTATAATACCGAGTTGGACTAGGATTCAGCGTACCCATATAGTCCCATAACTACGAGCCACGTAGGTGTAAGTCCCCTCTGTGGGCAACATTTGTTTAGTGATCACGCCAGCATGCCTCTACACCTTTGGCCGGGTGTATTGGGTCCTCTAGATGGGGTGTATACATCGAACCCCACATTTAGCTCATGTGGTTTTATTATCGGTTATTAGTAGCTCCCACAGTTCAGTCAAATTCTATTGCATTGACCATGTATCAGTATATTCAGTATTCAGTCTCAGCATGTTATAAATTGGTCATTGCATTCAGTTAGCTTACTATTCAGTATCTATATCATGTTCAGATTATTTCATTGCTTTATTGCTTTGTCCAGTTATATGTTATTTCAGCTTTATTCCATCCTACATCCTCAATACCTTTCAAGTACTGACGCATACGTGCGCTACATCTTCTCGTGATATAGGTTCAGGTTCTCAACATTCAGGTCACGCTTAGGTCGGTTCCCGATCTTCAGTTCAACAACATCAGTGGTGAGTCCTCATTCTTCGAGGACTAGTGACATGTTTATCTTTATCGCTTTTAGTCTTTAGTTTCAGTTTTGCTAGACCTAGTTGGGGCATGTCCCAACATTTCTAGTCAGTGTAGAGGTTTATTTCAGACATAGTTAGATTCAGCTTAGTATTGAGTTAATATTTCTTTGTATTAAACTCATTCGTTTTCATTTATCTCAGTTATAGTGTATGGGTATTCCCTATCTTTTCATTTTTATTTATGATTTAGCTTCCGCATCAGTTTGTTATCTTTAGTATGCTCATGAACATGCCAGCAGGGTGAGCTTGGGATCACTTGTGGTCCTAGGTCCCGTGTCCGCGTTTCGGGGGTAGCTCGGGGCGTGACATTTTCGGACTCAAACATCTTATAGAGTTTAGTTTATTGTTTCTTGGTTTGGGTTGCATCCCCTTAATATTGATTATCTTATAGTTTTGGTACTATGACTTTCAGATTCTAGGAGGTTTAATTTCAAAATTTTTTGGATGATATTTGATTAAGTTTATGGGAACTTGAACCTTTATTTGTTTTTCAGACTTGTGATATTCTTGATGCCCCTATCCATGTTTCTACCCTGGTTAAAGAGTGTAGTTGTTACCCAGGTATACCGTTTGTACTCCGTTATGTTTGCTAATTTTGAACTTGGGTAGATTTGTTCATATTGGATATGGTATACATTGATGTGATCTTGGTCATATTGTATATAGATATTTATATGCTAAATTTTCCAAGTGTGAATTATGGCTCTATTCAGTTGCCTTCTTAAGGCACATGGTCTTGAAAGATAAGTTGATGGTAGATCCCGAGTAAATGAGTAAGTCTAGAATTGGGTGTGGCCTAGCTATGTGACAAAGATTAGGAATTTAGTGGATTTTGAGAACTACAATCGTGGGTTTGTCAAGAGCTTCGCTTTTATTGCTACGCATCTAACCAGATTGACTCAAAAAGAGATGCCATTTGAGTGGGTTGACAAGTGTTAAGAGAGATTTCAGAAACTCAAGACCCTTTTGACTACCGCTCCTATCCTGATATTGCGGTTGAAAGTAAGTACTTTATTGTTTATTGTGATGCTTAATAGTCGGGTTTGGGTGTTGTGTTGATGCAGGACATGAATGTCATAACATATGCTTCCAGACAGTTAAAGATTCATGAGATAAACTACCCAACCCATGATTTAGAGTTGGTAGTGGTAGTGTTTGCTCTCATTATCTGGCTACATTATCTTTATGAGGTCAAGTGTTAGGTTTTCACCGATCATCACAACCTGTAACACGTGTTCACTCAAAATGACTTAAATCTAAGATAAAGTAGGTGGATGGAGTTGTTGAAAGACAATGATGTAACCATTTAATACCATCCAGGTAAGGCCAATATGGTGGCACACTTATTGAGCCAGAAGACAGTTAGCATAGGAAGCTTGGCTTTCTTGGGGGTGTCTAAAAGATCATTGTCTAAAGAGATTCAGGCTCTGGAGTCTAAATTCATATAGTTGGGAATCTCCAAGAAGAGTGGAGTGTTGGCATGTATTGAGTTTAAGCCTAGTTTAATTGAGTACATCAATGTTAAGTAATTTGAAGATGAGAGTTTGAACAAGCTCATAGTTAAGGCGGTGTTTAGGGAGGCCCAAGATGTCACTCTCGATGAAGGTGGTGTGTCAGTTTTAGAGGGAGGATTTGTGTTCCCCGAGTTGATGATTTGATTAGACTGTATTGTCAAAGTCTCATGGTTTGTGATATTTGATCTATCTGAGTGTAACCAAGATGTATTGGGATTTGAGGCAGATTTATTGGTGGCCTGAAATGAAAAAAGCCATAGCTGAGTACATGTGCAAGTGTAAAAATTGTCAGCAAGTAAAGTATGAACATCAAAGTCATGTAGGTTTGCTTAATAGAATCCCCATCTCGTAGTGGATGTGGGAAAGTATTACCATGGATTTCGTGGTAGGACTCCATATGACTTTGGGGAAGTACGACTCTGTTTGGGTCATTGATGACTGGTTGACTAAATTAGCCAATTTCATTCTGGTCAGAGTGGAATATAATTCTCAACAGTTGGCAAAGATTTATGTCAAGGAGATAGTGAGGTTGCACGGGGTTCCCCTTTCTATCATTTCAGAACGTGGCACTCATTTTACTTCTAAGTTCTGGGGTAAGTTGCAAGAATAATTTGACACTCAACTCACTTTTACTACAACCTTTCATACGTAGACTGATGGTCAGTCAGATGGGATGATTCAAGTATTGAAAGACATGCTGAGAGCATGTGTGATTAACTTTACGGGCCATTGGGATCAGTTTTACCTTTATGCTAGTTCTCTTACAGTAATAACTATCACTCTAGCATTGATATGACACCCTTTGAGGCACTCTATGAGAGGGGATATAGGTCACCCATAGGGTGGTTTGAGGTCGGTGATGTGAAACATTTGGTTGTGGGTCTGGTAAGGGAAGCCCAAGAGAAGGTAAGAACCATCCAAACAAAACAATTGGCAATCCAGAGTAGACATAAATAGTATGTAGATCGCAAGGCAGGGGATATGATATTTTAGGTCAGTGAATTGGTCCTACTAAAGGTGTAACCTATGAAATGAGTAATGAGGTTTGGCAAAAAGGGTAAGCTCTGCTCTTGTTACGTCAGTCGTTACGTCGGTCCATTTGAGATTCTTGAAAATATGGGGCTAGTGGCTTACAAGTTATCCTTGATACTCAACTTGTCCGGGGTCCATCTAGTGTTTCATGTCCATGTTTAAGTGGTACCATAGGGATGGAGATTACATTATCAAGTGGGACTAGATTGGGACTCAATATTATTGGACAAAGATCTTCAGTACGAAGAGGAGCCAGTTGCGATTCTTGATCGGGATGTCCAAAAGTTGAGGACTAAAGAGATCAGATCAGTGAAGGTTCAATGGAAGCATCATCTGTTTGAAGAAGCTGCTGAGAAATCGAGAGGGACATGCAGGGCATGTACCCTTATTTGTTTGATGATTCAGGTACTACACCCTTTCTAACCTAATCCATTTTTTATTGTTTGATCACTCGGGGACGAGCTATGGATAAATTGATATCTATTGTAACGATCATTTTCTATCGTTATGGGTAGACTACTGGTGGAAGTTTTGGATCAGGAAACTTTTTGGATAACGACTCGCAAAATCTTAGGCTAGGCCAGGCTTAGACATAGCCTGAGCGAACTGATGTCTAGGGCAATCAAGGAATGAGTTGGGTGATATAACTAAGTTCAAATCAAGTTTTATAGTAGCTAAGGCATTAAGAAATTCATAGGACCTTTTGGAATAGAATTCGGGTGAGTAAACTTTTTGGTATCGAACTTGGCATGAAAAAGCTAGGATAGAACGTCAAGATTCAAAGGTATGTTGTGAAATAGGGGCTTTGGGAAGGATATCAAAGTCCGTGCAACCTCTTATAAGTCGGGTTTTTTATCCAAAAAGTCCCAAAATTGATCATTATTTGACTATCTCATTTTGGGGAACTCCATAGGCGACTTAGGGTGTTTTTCAATTGTTTTCCATCGTTCTCTTTGATAAAGATAAGTTAATTACCACCCTAACTTGTAATCTGATTTTTGAGCCCAAGAATCAATGATGATCAACCTTAGGGGAGGGTTTTAACTTGAAATTATGGTGGGAAAAACTCTGACTGGGTAGGATGATCATGAAATTGGCCTAATGTTAGGATTTGAATATAATCTAGGTATTATTACACCATTGTTAATTGATTTTTGTGTTTTACTATTGTTTTAGACCAAGAACAAGTTAAGGTATTACAAAATGGAAAATCTCGGGTTCTTTGGAGTTTCCAAGGGTCAATTTGAGGTAGGTAATGGTTGTACTGCAGTTGCTCTTTCTTTGTTGAGTACAAGACTTATTCAGACGTCTGTCTCAAGAGCTCAACATTGATACTTGCGACTTCTGAATCCAAGGGTGAGCTAATTCTTTTGGGCTGCCATGGTTTCCTTCTAGATTGTTTCTCCATCCTTTCGGACTCAGATAACTTTAGTTTATTGTTTCTTGGTTGGGGTTTCATCCCTTTATTCTTGATTATTTTAGAGTTTTGGTACTATGACTTTCCGATTCTAGGGGGCTTAATTCCATAAATATTTGGATGACAATTTGTTTGAGTTTTTGGGAACTTGACCCATTATCTGTTTTCAACTTCCTCCTTAGCGTTTTACATTATAAGTTGTTCTTAAAATGAATTGATGGGTTAAGTTTGGGTTAGCAATTGGTTCTCCCATCGGAGGGTTAGTGTGAGTGCCTCTCACGACGATCTGGATCATGACACTATGCTATGTAAATGATGCATCTTCTTAGCGCCTTCGATGAAATCCATTATCTAATAAAAAGGTCCATCAACAATAAATATAAAATTGTCAGTTCAAGCAGATCTACATTGTAAAATACTTCAATAAACTCTTCATAATTCAATCACAAATCCAACAAAACAAGTATGCAACTGAAAGAAAGATTACGAAAGAAAGATCACGAAAGAATCAGTGAGTGAAAAACATTATATATATTACCCAATTGCTCATAAAAGCACCCGACATACAAAGAAAAATGTCAAATTTCAAAATATACATCTTTTAAAACTCTCTTACTTTTTTAATCTCAATGTATTCTTCACTCCTTAAGAATTCAATTACCAACATTCCAAACAATTCAGTTATGTGTTATACACTATTAGCATTGTTACACCCCCTAAAACTAGAAGACTAAGATAGAGCCTAAAGTGTAAATTAGTAGTGTAATTGAGGTTTAATGTAAAGCTAAGAGTCATAAAAAAACCTCCGGTGCTTTAAATAAATGTTTTTGAATGTAAACGTCAAGGTACGACCCCCCAAGGACCAACCAAGGGTCCTTGAAGAGGACCAAGAGGCTACCCAAAAAGCTGTCAAAAATAGCTTGACCTACGGATGGGCACCCACAATCCGTAGGTGGACCCCATGCCCCATAGGTGGGGTCGTAGGTCGAGGCTGGACCTCCCCTGTTCCTCTCAAGTTCTAGTAACAAGCCACGTTTTACCAGCACGGCTCGTGGACCCACCCACGGTCTGTGGTTGGGTTTTCGTGAGTGAGCATTGTAAGTTGGTCATTTAGTTTTAGTTAGAGTTAAGAGAGGGGGTTAGGGTTAATTAATTAATTAAGTAGGGTCGTTTAATACTAATTAAAACTAACTATATATACCTAAGAGACCCCTAAACTAATGGAATTAGTTCATTCTCTCAAGACCCCAAACCAAACTTATTCCCTCCCAAATATTTCTCTCTATAACCTCCATTGAAGAAGAAGAAGAAGTCAAGGTCTAGGGCTCAAGAACTCATATTTTCCACCCAATTTCATGAGGAATCTTCAATTAAGGTATGGTAGTTTTGATTCATGGTTAACTTTCCATCCATGAAGTCCTAAAACCTTCAATTTCAAAGTTGGAAATTCTCCAAAACTAAGTGTTTTAATTCTAGGTCATGCATTCTTTCTCTAAACATTTTCAATGATTCAATTGTTTTATATTATGGTTTAATTACTGTTTCATGGTGTTTTCACGACAAAATTCCTCATGAATCCATTATTTCCCCGTAACCCTAATTTATGACTATATGATGTGGGTGAATTGTAGTAAGATGAATGTTATGCAATTGATCTTGTAATGATTTAGTTATTTGAATTATGTCATTATTAATGCCTAAATTGTAGAAGTTCTAGGTGTGTTGGTGAATTGTGATTCATGGCCTTGAAGGGTAATTTATGAATGTTGATGTATAATCATGATGCTTATGTATATGTTTGTGATTTCAATGAAAGTAATGTGATCATGACTATAATGCAATGGTGGTGTTATTGAAAGGTTATTCTCACATACACACACTCATGAATGAAGAATGAATGAAGTTTCTATGATTAACTTAATGATGATGTATTGATTGAAAGGATATTCTCAATTGTACTCTAATGAATGATAATGATATGTTGTGAAAGGTTTTTTCTCACAATATGGAGATTCTTAGTTGAAATTCTATTCTCACCTTTGAATCTATGAGCTATCTTAATGAATGGATGTTGGGTTTGAGATGGATGTTCATCCATGAGTTGAGGCTGGGTATCTAGTAACAATCTCTTATCCCATAATAATGAACTAAAGCAATGAATGTTAAGTACTCTGTGGGGAATAATGCTAAACACTGAGTGGATATAAATTGAGATGGATGCTCATCCATGAGTTGAGGCGTGGTATATAGTAGCAATCTCTTGAGATGGATGCTCATCCGTGAGTTAATGCGGGGTATCTAGTAGCAATCTCCCTATCCCATAACTATGTGCCCACATATAGGTTATTAGCTAGTGGATCAAACTAAGCTAAATGTTAACAGTCCTACCTTAGGCAAATAAGAATCCCTTATTCGGTGTGGGTAACATCGGGATTCCATGATTTGCTCACATGGTCTATGTCGGTTAAGGCTTACCCCCACAAAAAATGATAATGAACTATGGCTTCTCAAGAATGCACTACTTAGTGTGGGTGGGGGTATGAGAATTCATCCATGCATTGCACAAGTAGGCTTTGAGAGTAGTCATGGTGTGTTCCTTTATGTATAATGTTTTATGATCAAGGATATAAGTTAGGTACTATGGTTAGTCAAGAAGTTCTATGAAGTGTGGGTGGTAGTATGGGATGCCATTCATGTATTGCACGAGTAGGCTTTGAGAGGGCTGTGGTGTGTTTCTCAATGTCATAATGTTAAATGAAATGAATGTGCTTATAATGATGCTAATGAGAATGTTGATTTAAAGGCTAAATGAAATGAATGTGTTTACAATGATGCTAATGAGAATGTTGACTTAAAGGCTAAATGAAATGATGAATGTTTAACTTGGATTGTTATTATGAGTTGCTTTACTTGTCATGACTTATGGAATGTGAATGTTCCTTATCCATGAGTATTGGCTAAAGATGAGAATGAAGAATGGTAAGAATGTTGATGGTGGCCTCAAAGTGGTACTTAGTATGAATGGTATTATGGGATGCCATTCATACACTGCACAAGTATAACTTAGGGTTAGTTTCATGATGGTTCTATTATGTTCTAATGACATACATGATGAATATGCTTATGTCTTGTATGTTTATACTAAAGATGCATGGTGATTCTCAAACTTGACATATAGCATGGTTTTCAACCAAAATGTCCTTTGTAGCATGATTTTTGCATGGCTATCATACTTGGTACATTTTTGTGCTAACCCATATTTCTTCTATATTTTTCACAAAGTGTAGGGTTTGGACTTGAGTTCTATTCTTGGAAGATAGGTTTCTAAGGTGCAAGGAGTTGAAGATTTGGTGAGTCCTCATAGCTTCTAGGACAAACCTACCTATTCCTTTATGTCTTTTATTTTATGTTTAGAGCTTTTGTATGGGCTGCGTCCCAAAGTTTTAGTCTTATGGTTCTAGATGGTTTGAGACAAAGTATAGAAAGACTTCCGTTTGCTTTTATGAAACAGACTTCGATTGTAACAGAAAAAGTTTTAAATTCCGTACCATTTTCTTATGTCTTATGTTATGAATGCTATGAGGCTTGTATGAGGCTTTTCGGAGTCTTGTACGCCATGTCACATCCGGGGTGTAGGCTCAGATCGTGACAAGCATTTAGAACAAAAAGAACAAAAAATATTCAATCTTTAAATAATACCCAAAGTTCTAATATTGAATAATTATTAGGACAACTAATACAATAGCGGATCAACTTCTATAGTTGTTCAAAGAAATAGTTAGACGATTAAAGAAGTTCTCCCAACAACTACTTAAGTTGTTCGACAATTGTGTTTAGTTTTTGGTCAACTGATTAAATTTTAGGATAACTAGTGCAATTGTGGAGCAGTTTATTAATTATTGAAATAATTAGTTAAACAATTATAGAAATCCCCAATACTATTAATCTTTGAAATATATCATCAAAAAAGTTTTTTTCTTCCAATTCTATACAAATTACTAGACAAAATTCACTAAAATAATAAAAAATAAATAAAAAACAAATAAAAACAGAAAAATATGGTAGGTGGAAGAGGGATGAAGTGTGGTTTTGAAGTTGAAGTATCAAATCCGTGTTTCCAAATCAACTTATATTCCTCAAATTTAAGAAAAATGGCCTCCTTTAAAAAAGTATGGAAAACATTTTTCAAAATCATTTTGAACCTCACGCCTCAACTTTTCATCCTAACTTAAGTCTCGGGTATCAGTTTCCAATACTAATCCTAGATCTGACTCCTGATTCTCAATTCAAGACCCGACTCTCGACCTCAATTTGACACCCAATTCTTGAGTTCTGGATTGAGTCGGGGTCGGATCTTAAGTTAGAATTAAAGGTCAAATTTTGGGTCGATTATCTGGGTCGGGTCCCAGTCAGGTATTGGGATGGGGTTTCGAGTTCAGTGTCAAAGATATGTATTGGGTTGAGAGTTGAGGTTCTGTTTGATGAAAACTGTAAATGTCTAGTTTTGGGTTGAGAGTCGTGGTCGGGTCTCATGTCAGCTGACGGGTTTGGATCTCGAATAAATAATTAAGGTCGGATGTTAGGATCATATGTCAAAGTCAGATTCCATTTGAAAGTTGGTCCTAGATCGGGTGTCGAGGTCAGGTCCCAATTTGAAATTGAGTTCTAATTTTGAGGTTGAGCCATGAGTAAGGTGTCTGGGTCATGGTAGAGTTTTGAGGTTGGGTGTCGGGGTTGGGGTTAGGCTTTGAATCAATTTTCGGGGTTTGGGTCAAGTCTCAGGTTAAGATCGAAGTCGGGGTTTAGGTCGTGTCTCAAGTCCAGTTAGGGTGAGGGTTGTGTCTCGAGGTTGGGTCTCAGGGTTGTGCTGGAGGCTCAGGTTAGGTTCAAAGTTCTAGGCTGGGGTCAGGTCTCGGGGTGAAGTCTCTGGTCAGGGTCATATTTAGTTCTCGAGTCGGGGTCAGGTCTCGGGTTGGTTGTCAGGGTCGGGGTTGAGTCAAGGTCAAGTCCCAAGTTAAAGTCGATGGTTGGGTCGGGGTCGAACCTCATTTCTAGGTTGGGTCTTGGGTTAGGGTCATGTTTTAGGTTGAGGTCAGTTCTTGGGTGGAGGTCAGGGTGAGGTCTCGAGTCGGGTGTTGCGGTTGGGTCTTAGATCGAGTATTGAGGTTAAGTCTCGAGATACGATTAGGGTCAGGTGTCGATGTTGGGTTTCATGGTTGGGGTCAGGTCACGAGGTCGTGGTCGGGACTTGGGGTCAGATCTCAGGTTAGATGTCACGGTCAGAGTTGGGTCTCGGGCTCATATTCTAGTTTGAATATTGGGTCTCTAGTGGGGTTAGGTCATGGGTTGGGTCTTGGTATCGTGTCCTAATTCGAGTCATGGTCAGGGTCGGGTTCTTGTTTAAATGTCGGGTCCCGTGTTAGAAGTAAGGATCAGATTTCAGATCGGGGTCAAGTGTCAGATCGATAATCGGGGTTGATTTTCAGGTCAAAAACTATTTTTTCTAAAAAGCATTTTCCAGTCTTTAGCCAGAAATAAAAGTTTTTTCTAAAAATATATTTTTCATTCACCAATCATCCACTAGAAAAAAAAATTGGAAAATATTTTCCACTCACCAACAGACATGAGAAAATAAAATAGAAACCAACTTATTTCCAAGAAAATATTTATTAGGAAAACACTTTCCATGGAAAACATTTTCCTTCATACCAAGCCCACCCCTAATGAATTTCTTCTTTTTAAGCCCTAGTTTTAACAATTAGAAATAGAAAAGAGAGATAAACTACCTTATATTTATTGACAATGCTTGAACAAATTAGCGTCCTTGATGAAAAAAGAGAACGAGAAAGAGAACGCGAATGGTTTTGAATATAAAGAAGAGAAGCTTGAGAGATGGTTCTGTTTTGAAGGGAGATAGAGTCGTTTGTAGAATATGTTGGAGAGACAAGGGAGAAGAATTTTTTTTAATCTCAAGATCCAACTTTTAGATATTATAATTTGACCCTCTCTAATTTAGTAATTTTCTTGGTCTCATTTTATGTGACACTCTTTCCTTTTTAATCCGTCTTAAAAGAATATTACCTTATTATAATTAGAAATAATTTAACTTTAAAATTCTCCTTTTACCTTTTAATGAAATGATATCATTACAACCACATAAATATTTAAGAATTATTTTAAAGCACAAATTTCAATTTTTTCTTAAACACCATGTCAAGTCAAATGGTGGCACATAAAATGATACAAAGGAGGTGTTTGATATGAAGAAAAATGTTATTCATGGAAATTGTGTTTTCCTAGAAAATGTTTTTGGGAAAATAAGTTGGTTTCTAGCTTATTTTCTCATTTTGGTTGGTGAGTGGAAAATATTTTCCAAAAATATTTGCTAGTGTATAGTTGGTGAATGAAAAACATTTTTTCAGAAATTATCTTTTGTTATTGGCTAGAAAGTAGAAAATATATCTTAGGAAAATACTTTCTGATCTGGTGACCAACAAATGATCGATCCGACACCTGACCTTAACACCCCAACAGAAACACAATCATGATCCATCTAGAATTTGACCCTGACACACGGCCCGGAACTTGATCTCAACACCCGATTTGGGAGCTGACCCCTACTCCTGATGCGGGACCCAACCCTGAGTCGAATCGGAACATGATCCTGAGACCCAATCGAGGACCTAACCTTGACTACACCCCAACACGCGACTTGGGATCCAAATTTTAAATAAGGATCAAACCATCGACACCAAATTTGAGACCCAACCTTGACCCGAGACTCAAACCTAAGCCTAACTCCCGAAACCAACATATGACAAAAGATAAAATTTTGAATTGGGATCCGACTATTAATACCCGACCCTTGAATCTAACCCAGACCTTGACATGAGACTCTATCCCGATTCTTGATGCCAATATTTGACTCTAGATCCAATTTTTGAACCGTGATTGTAAACTTGACATACGACACCCGATCTAGGACTTGATAGTGACCCGAGATCTGACACCAACCCCACTCGAGATCTGACCCCAATTTGAGACCTGACCTTGGCTTCCAGTCCAAAATCTGACTCAGGTTCAAACTTTTGAACTAGTATCCGACCCCTAAATTTTGACCTGAGATACGACCCTAACTTGAGATTTGACTCGACCGCGAATGCGATCGCGGCATCCGATTTAGAATCCAACTTTTGAATCGGGATTTGAACTGACATCCGATTCGAAACTTGAACCTATCTCAAGACCCAAACCTGACCTAAGAGCTTATCCCAACTCTCGCTCCTGACTCCTAACTTTCGACCCCAACATTTGACTCATAATCCAACATTTGAACCGGGATTCAACCCCAATTCCCGACCCTAATATCTAACTCAAGATACAACTTTTAGATAAAGATCCAAATTGACACTTGACCCTAAACCCTACCGAAGACTCGACCCCTACTCCTGACCCCAACATCCAACTCAAGATCTAACATTTGAAATGGCATCCAACACATAAAACCTGATCCGAGATCCGCTTTTAATCTAGGATGCAACCCTGACCTGAGTTCTGACACCAACTTTTTACCCTAATATCTGACTTAAGATCTAACTTTTGAATTGAGATCAAAACCCCGACCATAAACTCGACCTTAACATTTGTCTTAAGATCCAACTTTTGAATTGAGATTTAATCTCGACACCCGCCTTGAAAATTATCCTCAACTCGGGACCCAACTTGAGAACTAAAATCGACTCCTAACCCTAACATTCGACTCAACATATTACATTTGAAGTGGGATCAGACTTCTAGACCCGACCTTGACACCTGACTCCAATATCTGAATCAGAATCCAACTTTTAAATTGGGATCCAACCTCGACTCGAGACCGCACCCTAAATATCGACCTATACATCCGACCTAAGATTTGAACCCGACCCTAGACATGACCCTGAAATCCTGACCCAAGTCTTAGTTTCCAAATTGGGACCTCGCCCTAACTCCCGATCTAAGACCCGACCGTGAAACCCGATCCAGGTCTCCACTTCTAAATAGCAAATTATACCCCAACACTCTAATCGAGACCCAACACCAAAATTGGGACTCAATTTTGAATGGGGACCCGACCTAAGACCCAAATTTTTAAGAGAAATCTAATTTCAATATCTAATCTTGACAATCGATTCAGGATCTGAACTTGAGACCTAACATGAGACTCGACCTCAACTCTTAACCCAAAACTCGACTCTAACACCCTATTCAAAACCCCATCCCGAAACCTGATTCTGGACTTGACCTCGAGTCGGATTCAAAATTTGACATTTATTCCTAACCTGAGATCCGATCATGACTGAATCCAAAACTCAAGAGTTGGTGCACATAGAACCCTTGGCTCAGGGTGAGCACATCATTGTAGGTCCTGCATCTATAATGCCTAAATCCTATAGGCTTCATTATAATACCTTCTTGGGCTTCTCCATTAGTTGGTTGTTTTTTCTGCATTTTATGTTAAGAATTATTAGAGTATTTGATAAATGGACTAGTGAGTAACTGAAGAAATGTCCATCGAAATATATAGGTTTAAAACATCCAATAAATGGTAATAATGCTTGCACTAATAAGGTAAAAAGTTAATTATTGATCATGGCCAGGGGGTAGTTCTTTATATTCCTTAAAACAATGACCTCTGATTGACCTTTTATAGTTTTGTAAACTCCAAATGCAACATTTTTCCGCTTCCACTTCTTTTTATATCTTTGGCATATAAGACTCATACAAAATTCTAGAATATCGAATAAGATTATTTACTTTCTTCTTATATTAATTTTCTTTTTTGAACAATTTTGACTTATTTTAGAATATTATTATTTTATAACAAAGGAAAATAGCATTGAATTTCACTATCTAATCATTATACATAGAGATTAGCATGAAGTCAAATGTATATATGAAAAACAAGCAATATTATATAAGCACATTTTAATCTGGATATGACCAAATGCATGAAAAACAATTAACCTTAAGAATTCAATTTTCATCACAATCTCAATTTTGTATCCCTTTTGTAACTTGTAAGTTGTTAGTTATTTGCGTAAGTTTAATAAGTACCCTCTGTGTAGATAGGGATTACGAGAAAGGACACATAGACTTACGCTCTATCTCACGACTTTAAAGTAATGAAAGAAGTAGAACTACCTATACATCTTATAGCCTCTCATTCATAATTATGGCGCACTTCACACTCATGAACAGAACTCTACTTGACGTAGCTTATGAGGCATCGTAGGACCCTTCTAAACCTTGTGCTCTGAATACCAAGTTTGTCACGACCCAAAGCAGACCCTAGACGTGACATGGAGTATAAGACCCCGATAGGACCTACACAAGACACTTATTATACATAAACTAGCTAATAGAATCTAATGAGTTTAAAAGATAATTTATATCATAAAAGAGTTTGTCAAAAATGAAGTGGAAGTCTAACATAGCCTTAAAGCCATCTGTTACATCAAGAATGATTGGGATATCACCCATACATCACATACAATCTCTAAAAAAATAAAGACAATAGCAATAAAGGTTCGGTCCTTGGAACATGAGGACTCACCAATCTTCAATATCTACTAAGTAATCCCTAGCCACAAAGATGCGGAATAAGAGTGTCGAACCCTACATTAGTGAAACAATGTGAAATAGTATGCGTTAGTACAAAAATATACCAGGTATGATAGCAATGCATAAGAGTTATGAAATCATGCTACAAGGACTTTTAGTGATATGCAAAGACCAAGTCAAAACATCTGATAAGAGGGTTAGAAAACACAAATCGTAATCATGGTCAATCTAAGTAAAATCATCTTTGAACACATGTGAGATACTTCTTGAAGTAACCTTAGTTCATCATTATTGTGGGAAGTAGCCTTAACCAACATAGAGACCATGTGAGCTATAACATGGAATCCGGTGTACTCCTCTCACACTGGAAAAAGAGTGTCCTACTTACCAAGGCAGAACTATGAGCTTCTAGCTTATGTGGATCCAATAGCTAATGTCTATCTGAGACAATCATCATCTATCTTAAGATAATCATCCTATGGGGGCATATAGGTATGGGATAAGGAGGTTGCTACTAGAAACTGAGCTAAAGCTACGAGAGAGCTTCCATCTCAATATCCTCTTAGTGCTAAGCATAAATCCCACGAAATATTTATTAATCTTAACTTGTCTTATCTTTTAGAGACATGGGTAGTTGCCGCTTATTTTATCATATGATAGCTCCACGATCTTTTCATAATAACTTTAAGGCCCATAGTCATTCACTCCATGCTAGAGATGCCCTACTACTAATGGAAATAGTTTTGAAAGCGTGATATGACATTGATGACATATCCAGATACCATACTAATTAAGACCTAATTTGGGAAAATATCCCGAAAAGCATTGAGAGCAAATCTAGTGTCACGACCCAGGGGTACCCCCCTAGATGTAACATGGCATATAGAACCTTGAAGGACTCCATACAATTCACTTAGTCCTCATAACATATGAAATACAACAATAAGAGTAAAACAACATTTCAAGTCCAAAAAGCTTTTATAAAAGAAAAGTGGAGTATAGACACTTTGTCTCATCATAGACATCTATTACAATAGAATGAAATTGGGCCTAGCCTAGACATCATGTCCAAAAGAGAAATACATGAAAGAAACTGAATACAATAGAACTCCATCCTCGAAGCATGAGGACTCACCAAAGCTCGGGAAATCTCAAGTCAACTTCTAGCCACGAAACTAATGACCCTAACTGTCGGACCCTACATTTGGTAAAAATGTAGGCAAGAGTATGCATTAGTACAAAACAATGTACCAAGTATGATAGCCATGCATAAAAAAATTAAAACATGCTAAAAGGGACATTTCATTTCATGACATGCAATTTAACAAAGCTAAAACATCATATGAGAGAGTTGGAAAACATAAGTCATAACATCATAGTCAATGCAAGCTAACATCATCTTTAAAACATTTGAACACTCCGGGATACTTCTTGAAGTATGCCTTAGTTCATTATTAATCTTGTTGTGGGAATTAGCCTTAACCAACATCGAGACCATGTGAGCTATAACATGATCCCCCGGTGTCTCCCACACCGAAAAGGGTTGGTCTACTTGCCTAAGGTAGAACCATTAAATCTTAGCTTAGGTGGATCCACTAGCTAAATAACCTATGGGGGCACATAGTTTAAGGGATAAGAAGATTGTTATTAGAAACCCGGCCTCTTCTACGGGAGAGCTTCCATCTCAAGAAATTTCTCTTAGAAATACGACCTCTACTACGGGAGATCTTCCATCTCACTAAAATATTCACTCGGTGCTAAGCATAAATCCCATGGAATAGTTATTAAGTCTTGACTTAACTCATTCCTCATGGAAATATGTCCTTGGACAACCAATCCAAGTTAGTTCATTAGGATAGCTCTTTAGACCATGCGTGAGAAAACCTTTCACCATCCATGATCACTTTTAATCTTAGACTCAATTAGGTGAGAAAGCCTTTCAACCTAAGAATTCTTACTATGTGAGAATGTCCTTTCAACAACACAACAACAACATCATCATTGATACTTTACTCTCAAAGCATCCTTAAAACAATTGCATAGATTTCACAAGCAAATGCATAAGTCCATAATTTACCTCCTTGAGGTCAAAACCCACTCTCAATCATCAAATCTTAGAAAAAATGGGTTAGATATAGATTTCATCATTAATTCAAGTAAAACTAGTAATACATGCTCAATTTCATAAAACTCTTCCTTAAAGATCAAAATCCCATAACATATAGTTCATAACTTGAAACCATGGGGATTACATGGGTTCACGGGGGTATTCATCATAAAAACATTGCAATTCATCAATTCATGCATAAGAAATCATAATTCAATCAATTAAATCAAATTTGAAGAGAACCCATGATTATTGAAGAAAACCCTAACTCAATTAGGGAATTATAATCTTTGAAATTGAGGAATTTGGGAACTCCATGGATGAAAACTATAATACCTTACTATCAAAGCCCAAAGAAATCGGTGTATGCAAGCTTTCTCTTGAACCCTAGCTTAAATCTCCTTCTTCTTCTTCAAGTTTCTAGAGAGAAATATTTTGGAGAGGAAGATCTTTGATTTTCTTTTGGGTTTTGGAAATAATGACTTGAATGGGTGAGTATTGGGGTCTGATTTCATGTATCAGGACACTTCATCCAATACTAAGTGCCAACGATCATTCAATAGTAATATAACCCAACTAGTTAGTTGGGGTCGAGTCCTAAGGGAGCGGTTCGTACTCAAGAATCAATAGAAAAACATAAATATGCTCAAGTCAATCATAGCTAAAACATTTATGAAGAAAAACATAATTCAAGTTTAGGGTGACACAAGTGTCAAATATCAAGCGGGTTTGTTTGTATTATCAACTATAACAACAAATAGTATGAAAATACGAATATGGAGACGGGATTCTTGGGATGTGATAGGATTATGGGCTAAGGTTAACAACTGGGTAATTGCAATTAATAGTAAACAATTGCAAATCGGTGAATAAGTTAGACTTTAGTGGGGGTAAACTTTCTCTCAAACAATTTACCCCAAATCAAATTGGTTTCTCTCGAACACCAATAAGCAGCAATGAAGCACAACCTTCGCTTTAGTCCATTCACTCTCTCGAGTTGAATGTGTGAAAAAGGGTTTAGGATTCACTCTCTCAAGCTGAACCCATGACAACCCAATACCTCCAGACCATCGATTCAGTAATTTCGGTTTTAAAACCTCTCTCTCGAGCAAGCCAAAAACACGAAGTTAAGATTGTATTTGAAACTACAACCGATTAAATTTAACCACAATTACTGAACAAAATCACTTTTAAATAACAAATAAACTATCAATTAACAATACCCAACAGTTAAATCAACCCATAATCACATAATCATACCCCAAGGATTGGGGTTTTAGCTAGACATAGTAAAAAGGTAAAAAAAACGTTACCGAGTTGTGTTTCCATCAACTGGGTAGGATTGATATAGTCTTTACAAAGGTCTAAGATGAAGAATCTTGAACACCCACTTCCAATTTCTTAGAAATGGAAATTTTCAAATCTTCAAAGCTAAGGAAATATTGTCTCTCTATTCAGTTCTAAGCTCTCAACTTCAAAAACTGAAAAATATTATGTTTCAACAAAAGATCGGCTTCAAGCTAAAAATTTAAACAAGTATTTATAGTTTTCAAAAAGTGTATTGTGGAGGTTCAGTCGGCGCAGTTAGTCGGGATTGCTGACCCAATCGGTGATTCGCCCTTTGGTCATTTTCATCGCCGTTTTGCTTTTGCCTTCAGCATCTTCAGGTTCTGTAACTTTGGGCAATATGGCACTGCATCGCGGAACCGTTCGGTGACTCACCGACTGCTTCTTTCTCTCACCGACTAGGTTTTCTCCTTCAAGGCTTGGCAATCTGGAACATTAGGCGTGACCCTGGCTGTTCGGTGACTCACCTAATGGGTTAGGCGATCCTCATTCCTTCTTTCCTTCGTTCTTTCAGTTGCCTTGTTCCTTTTTGCTCTACAATATCCATGCTTTGTTCCTCAATCCAAATACCTGAAATTTAAGGATTTACACCAGTTATTGGTACAAAATATGCATTTGAGGACACTAAATCTATTCAAATAAATCCCTAAATGAGTCCAAATCACGGACTCATCAGGGTCTAAATGACTTATATTGGGGTCCTAGGCTTAAGCAAAATGACATAGCTTTAGTCTAATTAAAACTGAAAAAGACCAATTAACTCCTAAGCTACAATGGTCTGCCTCGTGACCACGAGAGGCTCCACGAGCCATGGTACTCACCATGAGCCGTGGTGCTCTCTGTGGTCTTGGACCATTAGCTAGATAAGTTTCCCCTAACTCCAAAACCCTTAAGCATCTTCACGACACCTCCCACGGTTGTGGTGGCCTTCATGATCCGTCAAGTGTATTGTGGGGAGGGTCTTCCCTTGGGGCAGTGTAGCCTAGCTATTGCCTCAACTCCACGAGTGGCACCACGATCTATGGTGACCACCACAAGCCATCAAGGCACTCTTGTGGAGGAGGCTATTTTGGGCAGCCTTCGGCAAGCTACTACCCAGCCTACCACGAGCCACACCACAAGCCGTGGTGGTGGTCGTGGGAAGGTAGGAAGTGTCTAGGGCAAAGTAGACATACCCTCTTCTTTGGCTCTTGCCCTCTTCCTTGGCTCTAGCCCTCTCACTTAGCCCTAGTTTAGTCTACTAGATTACGAGGTGTTACATCTAGATGTCATTCATGTCATGTGGACAAGCTTCATAGAACATATAGATACCTTCATCTATAAGCTTTCTTCAGTCATAAGCATTACTTTCAGATAAACATGCATATCTTCATAAATTCATCTTTCATAGTTCAAGACCCACATTATATCATCATAGCTTCGAAAACATGAGTTATGCATTGGTTCATTAGGATTCATCTTAAACCATGATATTACTTCAATTCATGCATAAAAAGTCGTAAAACAATCAATTGTATCAACATTGAAAGGAACCAATGACATGGAAGAAAACCCTAACTTCAATTGGAGATTTCTAACTTGTAAATTGGAGAATTTAGGAACCCTATGGAGGAAAGAGCTCCATAGGTTAAAAATATGATACCTTGATGTAAAAATCCCACAACCATTGGTGAACTGGAGACTTGATCTTGAAATCCTAGACTTCTTCTTCCTTAGAGAGAGAAATATTTGAGAGGAAGAGCTTGATCAACTTTTGGGATCTTAAGAGAATAAATTAAGTTTGGCTGGTTTGGGGGGTTTAAAATCATTATATAGGGCTTTGGGTAGAAGGTAAAGCGACGTAGTATTGAGTTAAAACAATTGGGAAAAAAGACCCAAAAGCCCCAGACTTAAAACTGCCAAATTGACTTACTAGGAGGCCTAGACAGGCCGTCTAGAGCACCACGACCCGTCAAGTGGGTCGCAAAGAATGCTCTACCCGACATGGCTTCACTATTTCAGACATAACATTTTACTATGAGCTTAGATTTAGGTAAACTCGGTGGTGTTGGAAATAGGACTTAGAGATATTTAATTTGATAGGTCATGGGCCACCTAATTCATTTTGTGCTAAACGATATGATCGTTTGAAGTTGACCCTAATCTCTAAGTCTGATAAACCCCCCTCACGGATGACTTTATGGTCCGTGTGGAGCTTCACCGGCCGTTTAGACTCCCCTGGTCCTTGACCAACGACTAGGGGAGAACCCCTTTTAATTTAGGCCACTTGATGACCCGTCATCATAACCATGGGCCGTCTGGGCGTCCGTCAAGGTAAAGCCTGCCTGGGGCAGGTTCTGGAAACCTACCAAGAGCCCATTAAGGGACCGTGGTCCCCTTCAAGGCCCGTCTAGGGCTCTGTGGAGGATTCCATGGTCCACTTTTGGGCTTGTGACTTTCCCGCTTGACCCCTTTCTAGCCTTTCTCAAATCTGAGGTGTTACACTCTAAACTATGACCTGAATTCGAAGGACACACCTTTCTGTTATGAGGTACTTTTACCTCCTAACCATGACCAAAATTTCTGGGAAAAGTCGTTCATTTACAAGGGTCTCATTATCCCCTCCCCCCTCGTACTATTTTAAAGTGTAAAAAACCCAATCTCCGATAACGAGGTAGCACATAAGGTGTGCTCACTCTCTTAGAAAAAAGTGAAAAGTGAAAGATATGAAGAAAATCTCGTCAAGATTAACACATGTCCTTTTAGTTTGACACTTGACAATTAATTAGTACACATGGCTATTAACCTTAAAACTTCTATATTTTTAAAAATTTTGATTTATTTTTAGGGATCTCCCTCTTTCTCTTTTAATATTATTTTTTTCACTTTTAACTAATCTGCATGTATTCCAGAATAATATAATACTTCAAATATAGTATTTCTTTTCATTAAAAAAATGATACAAAAAACCATGATAAATGGAAAAGAATGAGGATAAAAGTGAAAAAAACAAATAAAAAAATACTAAAATTGGTGTGCGTGTATATACATATTATTCATAAGGGCTATATACAAAAATATATGAATTGATTTAACAAGTTTAGAGATCAATGCAATATGAATATTCTACCAAATCCCATGCGGAAACCAGTTGATAGATATAAACAAGTATGCGTGAATAAGCAGAGGAGTGACGGGTGCAAATTAAACAAAAAGAATGTGTATAATGATGTGAAGATGTCTTCTTTCATCCAAAGTTTCTTCTTTGAAAATTTGTCCGTAACCAAAAATTTGTGTTCCCTATAGTGTCCATAAACTAGAATATCTTAAGAGTTATATCACAAATTCACAACTTTTCCAACACGAGTATTGGTGGAGCTAAAATCAGTAGAGGATTTTGGTAACAAGAAAGAGTACTCAAAGATTGGTGCTGACTCTCTCCATTGATGTGTATCTCAATTTCACCATTGACCACACATTGTATTATCATAATTACGTTTCACTAATTTGATATTCGAGAAAAGGAAAGACCTGCTTGGGGTAATGGGGTCCTAGGAGGAGGATGATGAATGGTAAGTTTAAAAGTCAATGAAAAGCTATGTACAAAGGTATTTTCATATATTACTAGTTATCCTTAGATTTATTTAATTAATAGCAAGTCATGTACTCGTTACGTCTCTTTAGACTTCCCCTACTTCTTGATCGCTTTAATATGATATTATTGATCTTTTTACCTTTTAAAGAGTTCTTTTACCATCTTTTAACCCCCTAATATTTTTCCAAATTTTCTCGTTGCCTCAATCATCATACTTCTCGTGCTTTTGAGGTATCTTCTAGCTTTTCATCTTGTGCATTGTGACTATATATCGTCATTATATATTGATTTTTTTTCTTTTCTTTCTACAGAAAAGTAAGGGAACATCATAATTTATCACATACCTTATATCTCATTTCTTGTTGATACAACTTAGTCGGCCTATATGATTCACACTAATTAATGAATCGACTTCTTTTTTTGATGCTTCTATTGGAATGATATTTGATTCTATGTTAGATTGTAGTAAAGACATAAAATATACTCAAAACATAAACTTATGCAAAACAAAATTCTTGCAATAAACATAAGACATAAGTTGAAAACAATACAAAATAGAGAATTAAAGCTAATTAAGATCTAAAGCCTAAGTTCCAAGTCAAGCTCCTTTTGGCCACAAATACTTGTGTTCCTCATTGATGAATTAATAGATTCAACTGGCTTATTGGGCAATGGAGCATTAAGATTTAACTTGACCCCATATGAAACCAGTTGACTATGATTAGGGGCAAATGAGTCTGCCTTATTAAGTAGAGGATTAGGTGTAGTTGCATGTGTAGACACATGAGGCACCTGCAACACTGTGTGCTGTTGAGATTGGTCATAAATCAATCGTGGACGACCACGAAGTCTACGGGGACCCTCCACCCGCCCTTTCTTAGGGCGGGGATGATAAAAGCTCCCTTGCCCACGTAACACGGTTGGGTTAGACTTTCGTTTACCCAACTGATGGTGGATGGCTGGAAGGTCAGCGGATAGACAAAAAAACTTTTGATGGGGTTCACCTTTTATCAAAGTCCCCTCAGATATGTGCTTGTGTTGGTGCCCAGCGAGCCCTTGGCTCGAGGCGAACACGTCAATGCATGTCCTGCATCTATAACACCAAACTCCTGCAGGCTTCATTATAATACCTTCTTGGGCTGCTCCACTTGTTGGTTGTTGTTCCTGTATTTTATGTAAAAATTGTTTAAGTGTTTGAGAAATGGACTGGTGAGAAATTGAAGAAATGTCCACCAAAATATATAGGATCAAAATATCCAATAAATGATAAAAATGCATACACAAATACAGTAAAATGTTAAATGTATTGATTATGGTCATTGGGTGATTATTTATATTCCTTAAAAGAACGACTCATCTTTGACCTGGTTTTTTTAAACTCCAAATGCAACATTTTCCCGCTTACAGTTCTTTTTATCTCTTTTCCTTTTTAGACTTAAATAATATTCTATAATCTGAATTAAGATTTCTTACTTTCTTCTTTTATTAATTTTCCTTTTTTAAACAACTCTGACTTATTTTATATTATGTTTATTTTTTTATCAAAGGAACATATCATTGAATATTACTATCTATCATCCTTATCCATAAAGATTAGCATGAATTCATATGGATATATGAAAAACAAGCAATTCTAGATAAGCATAGTTTAATCTGTATATGTTCAAATGCATGAAAGACAATTAACCTCAAAGAATAAATTTTCATCACAATCTCAAATTTGTATCCCATTTGTAACTTATAAGTTGTTAGTTATTCTTGTAAGTTATTAAATTAAATGTTATCATTCATCTAAATAATATGTCATTTACATCAATTAATGTCACGACTCGATATCTTGAGTCATGATGACACCTACTATAAACTACTTGTAGATAAGAATAATTGTAACCCAGACGACACTTAATTGGTATTAGGGTAGAAAAAAAAGGAGAAAATAAAATTTAATAGGATAAGTAAGATGAATAGCAGAAGAAAAACTATAATAAATATACATAAATCAAGATCCCTCCTAGAACCTGGAAGTCACAAGTATAGAAATGCTTATTAAAATAGTTCAAGTCCCAAAAGTGGACCTAAAATATAAAGACTTATCTCAGAATATAAAAGTCTAGTCATCATAATATAGATTATGACACGTAAAGTTCACAACGTCATGTGCTCACCCTCAATTTCGAATGCGGCAACTATAGTTTTGATCTCAACACTAAAAGTTGGTGTTCAGACCTACATCAAAAAGAGATGTTGAGTGTGGCATTACTACCAAAATAATAGGTACTCAGTAGACACCATAGATCGACTGATCAAGAGAGGTAAAGGAAATGTGAAATGTGAGAATATATTAGAACAGAGGTCAAGAACGCAATTCTAAAAGAGTAGTCAAAGATTGGTGCTGACTATATCAATTAATCTCTACAATGATATGTGTCTCATACTCTCACCATTGACCACACATTGTATTATAATAATTACATTTCACTAGTTTGATAGTTGGGAAAGGGAAAGACCTGCTTGGGGTAGTCGGGGCCTAGGATGAGGATGATGTATGGTAAGTTTAAAAGCCAAGGAAAAACTATGTACGTAGGTGTTTTCATATATTACCAGTTATCCTGAGATTTATTTAATTAACATTCACAATCTAAAGTACACCCTTGATGTGATATGGCGCATATGACCCTGAAAGGCCCTACACAAGCCACTTAACATACATCATACATGATAATAGAGTTTAAGAGTTTAAAAGACATCTTATATCATAAATAGTTTGTCAAAAGAATGAAGTGGATGTCTAAATAGTCTCAAACTAATCTATTACATGAAGAGTGATTAGGATGTAACCCATGCATCACATACAATATCTAAAAAGTAAAGACGATAAGCAATAAAAGGTTCGGTCCTTGGAACGTGAGGAGTCACCACTTCCCAAATATTTTAAAATGATCTATATCCATGAGTATTCAGAATCAGAGCGTCGGGCCCTATATTTTTGAAAGAATGTAGGCAAGACTATGTGTTTTGTAAAAAAATATACCTAGTAATAAAATTTATCTAATCATGCTAAAAGGACTTTTCATGATATGCAAAGATTAAGTTAAAACATAAGATAAGAGATTCAAAGCATAATCATGATCATGGTCAATACAAGTAAAAAACATCTTTGAAAACATGTGAGATACTCCTAGAAGTAACTTAGTTCATCATTATTGTGGGAAGTAGCCTTTAATCGTCATATAAACCATGTGAGCTATAACATGGAATCTGGTGTCTACCCCAACCCGAAAATGGGTGTCCTTACTTGCCAATGTAAGAACAATAACTTCTAGCTTAAGTGGATTCACTAGCTAATGTCTATCTAAGACAACCTATGGTGGCACATAGTTTATAGGACACATGTAATTGTCACTTGTCCACTCGGTCTTAAGAATAATTCCCACAGAATAGTCATCAACCATAATCGTCTCATCCTTAAGGGACATGGGTAATAGCCTCTTGTATTTTCATTATGAGACATGGGTAATCATCGCTGGTCTTATCATTAGAATAACACCTCAATCTTGATTCATGGTTTATTTGAGAAAACCTTTCAACTCTAAGAATATTTTATGTGAGAAAACCCTTTCACATTCATGTATTGAGTAGTATGTGAGAAATCCTTTCACAGCAACAACAATAATAACAACAACAACAAAATTTATGCTTCACTCTCAAAGCAATTAAATCATTTTCATCAATTTCATAAAGAAAATGCATATATTCATAAACTCATCTCTTATAGTTCAAAACCCACATCATATCATCATAGACTAGAAAACATGGGTTATGCAAGGGTTCACGGGTGATTCAACTTAAATCATGTAATTTCTTGAACTAATGCATAAGAAGAAATAAAATAATCAATTGGATCAACATTGAAAGGAAAATGTGACAATTGAATAAAACCCTAGTTTGATTGGGGAATCTAGCTTTAAAAATTGGAGAATTTAGGAACTCTATAGAGGAAATAGCTCCATAGGTGAAG
>JAJOOB010011890.1:0-18069 GCA_029582485.1 Solanum tarapatanum | reverse complement strand
ATGTATAAAAAGGATTTAAAGGGACATATTTGTCATTTACCTATTTTATCTCGGGATAAGTTATCCCGGGATTACTATACCACCCATGGGGAGGGATAACTTATCCCGGTACTAATTATTAATCCCGAGATAAGTTATCCCGGACTTGCCAACCAAACAACATAATTTTATTTTTATCCCATCACTATTATTTCTAATCCCTCACACCAAACGAGCCCTAAGGGTTCTTAGCATTGAACTCATTATATTTTTGAAGTTATGGGTTCACATCTACAATTTGTTGCAAATAACTTTATGTTCCGCGTCAAAAGTACTGGATCCGAACCCAGTAACTTGAAGTTGCATTCGCCCCAGCTTATTCAATCCATCAGAAGAGGACACTACTCTAATGTCTTGATGCATAAAAAATGTAACAAAATATGGTGCTACAGCAGAAGAGTCCGAAGATAAATTAGATACCCGAGCACCAGTTGCCACTATGAGAATTTTGTAGGTTATGGTTTCACCAGTTGCAGTCAACAATGTCTTCCGTCTCACATCAGCTGATTTTACACGAGTTCCAAGGACCAGCTCAATGCCTAGAGGCAATAGAACAATCAATGACTTATCAATATCCTAGGAAAGATATTAAATGCCTCATTCTTTGCACTAAAAAGTAACTAGAACTAAAAGAAATAGCTCAACATAATAACATATTCTAATCACTGATGCCAGTTACCAGCAGCCTTTTTTCGTTGCCGTTCCCAGCTAGTGCATTCCATGAAAAGAGATTAATTTCAAAAACTTATGATGTTTATGGCTATTGAACTTCATTTTAAGTGATTCAAAAACCAGTATTGCTGCAGCTAATTACAGCCCAAGAAAAACAAGAATATTCACTCTCAAAATCTTTTCCCCTGATTCTAATCTTTCAAAATGTTGGCTAAACATGAAACTTAAGCAGATATTAAATATCAGGAAATAGTTCATGGTCTTCCTATATAAACAAGGTTTCTACTACGTCAAGCAAAGATGACCTTCTGAATGAAAAGCCTAATCCTTTTTCTTCTTTTATGAAACAACTATCCTCTCAATAGGTAGTCCTACAAAAGGTGAGACAAACATCAAACTTGGCTCTGAAGACATCCATATTTGATGAATTAAACTTGTTGGAACAGTCCAGTTAAGCTCTTAATTTGTAATCAGACATTTTTTAAATGAGTTGTATGGGCATGTCGTCAAGTATATGTGATTAATTCTGGGGATTCCAATTCCTTAAGCAAATGTCAACAACAAAATGATGCTGCGACATTAACTACAATAGAATAACACAGAGTGATTCTAATTTTTATAGCTCTACCTCTATGCAAGTAATTCAATAACCTTTATAAGTTCAAGGCAGTCAGTAACTGCAATGCTCACTTTGGACAATTCTAAATATATCTATGACAACCATAAATGAAAATTGATGAATTACAATGATGCCTGCTAAAATATTTAAAGGCTATGGCCTATGAAAGCAAAAGATATTAAAAAATTACCGTTTTCCTTGTACCACTTCGGCGTCAACCTTTCCTCATTTGAACCAACACAACAATGAAAAGCAGGCAGACGTGCAGGATCTGCATAGAATAAAATCTCAAAAAGTAAAAAAAAAAAAATGAACATAGGAGAGAAAAGAAGAAACACTCATCCAGATAACTCTTGTTAAGTGACTGTAATTAGAGCCAGGGAAGATTCCACCATTAATGCTTGTAGTTTGTTTCCCCAAAATTACAATGCACAACAAAACTTATCTTTAAATCTAAAGAAAGCATTAACATCCACTTGGAAGATGTCTAAGACAAAAATCTGAACAGGGAGATACCTTCTGGTAGTAAATAACCCTTGCTTAATGCCGGTCGTTCATAAGGAGCAACCTGAAAAGAACAGCACAAGTTTAGAAGATGAGGTAGGCAACTTCAGGAAGCTCCAACATGAGAGAGCCATCATGTGTTACCATCCAATAAATGATTGTCTCCATAAGGAAGCATCTGACGAATTCTGGGTCTTAGTTTGTTATTATTGAGAGTCTGTTGGATAGTTGATGAGTGGGTGTTACTGTTAGTTAGTTGGTGGATTCAGTTAGATTAACAACTAACTAATACATGAGCTGGACATGATTTTAGATATAGCAATTAGTGTATAAATACTGTATTGTACTGATCCTAATTCAATTGAATGAAAACATCTGATCCCCTTCTTTTCTCTGAGCTACTCTGTTGAATGTTTCCGCCATTGATGTAGCTCGATTTACTGAAGCTAACAGTTATAGACATTAGTTTTAACTCTAGGAAGGAAAAATATCAAGATAGATAAAAGGGGCGGATCACTCGAAGCTATGATCTTTATTATTTCTAATGACATTAAATTGGATCAAGATAGATAAATTGCTAAGTTTATGCATCTTTTTGCCTCCTAGAAAATGAATGAGGAGAGGGAGGAACAGTAAAAAGAAATAACCATTCCAGCAGCGCTTCAAGTAGATGGTATGCACTAAAAACTCAATAGCAGATCTACAAATTGTTAGCATTTCTATCATGTGACACTGTTATTGGAATCAGAACAGATTTTTGGGATTCATCCTAGCAAATCAAGTATCACTACATTCCTCCTAAAACTTTCTAGAAGCTACAGTTCCAATGTGATTAAAAATTAAAATTTAATCTAGTCTCGAAAAGTCATCACAAAACCCCAAATTCAGGTCAGATAAGAAGAAAACCTACTCAAATTGGATTACACGCATAAAAATTCGCAAAATTGAACATTTACAGCATTATAAGAAATAAGGAGCAACACACAGATTAAGAAAGACAAAAACCCATAAATTAAAGCTGAAACTGAGCTCGAAGAAGGAAAAAAGTAACCAATTTTAAGAGTTAAAAACGAAGAAAGTAATATAAGAGAAGTAATATTTACAGGTTCTTCAGAGATGATGCATAGTTCGCCATGAGAGACACCTCGTTTAACAAATTCATGAGCTGCATAACCAGCAGCAACTCCTCCTCCCAATATTACATACACAAAGGCCCTACCCATTTCCCCTTTCCCCAAAATTCAAAGGACCAAAAATCCCAAATTTAATATCTTACCCTTTTCAAATTTTTTGATTACGGATCATTCAATTAACGTGGGGCTGTAGCAATTTCAACCACTTCTTTTACTATTTTGCCCTTTTTCGATAATTCCTTAAATCTTTCCATTTGTAGTTTGAACTTTGAACCATGATTTAGAAAATATTCTCTTTTAGTCCTGCTTTTGCATGTTTATTCTTTTTGCTTCTACATATTCAAAAACTTTTTTAAGTAGTATTGAAAACACTTATAAATTTGGCGTGAATTATTAATTTAATTTTTGAATTATTGATAACTTTAAAAGCATTCATTTATTTGACTAATTGAACTTAAATATATTTTCGATCTTGCAACGTGATTGAAATACATTCCTAAATTCTCGTCAAGTTTAGAAGTGTTTTCAACACTTCTTTTAATTTTTTATTATATTCTCCTACAAGAGTTTGGGACCATTTATTATATCGTGTGGCAAATTAGGACGTAGCTAAGTTTTTAGTCAAGTAGAGAGGTGTATTTAAAAAAATGTGAATAGCTCAAAAACGAAACTAATAATTTGCAACAAATTTAAGAGTTTTTTTTAATACTTTTCTAAAAACTTAACGGGCTCTTAATTATTGGATCATTTATTATCCATGTATTATTACTTAATATTTGAATTCTAAAGACAAAAAATATACAATCTTTATTTATGTAGATAAAAAATATGCATTTTCATGATTTCAAGATTAAATATGTTTCGCAAAGTTCACAAAGGACCAAAATGAAAAATACTACTAGTAGGTAGGGGGACCCACTGAAAGGAGAGAAAGCAGTATTATTGTTACACGTGGAGTAGGATATGATCTTTTGCATAGGGATGTGTGATGGACGGTTGATGATCAAGTTGACTGACGTGGCTGTTTCTGGAAAGATCATATTACCGGTTTCTTTTTTCTTTTCTTTTTTTTTCCCTTTTGATATCTTTAACACATAGTATAATATTGAGGAAATTCCATAAAAAAGAAATTAATTAATAAGTCTCCTTAGCTATAGTTTATCTAATTACGCTTCATCACTATAATTTCGTTTGCTATATATATTTCCATTTATATAATTCATTTGTGAATATACAAACATAAAAAGTATATATAAATTATGTATTTATACATTTAGGATTTAGGATTTTTTCATAACTTATACAAATAAAATGTATCGACAAGATAATTATATACAAGCTAGGATAAACATATATAAATTCTAGATTTAAACAATTAGCAGCTGAATTATACAAATTTTGGACGTGCATGGCTCGCATGCATATGGTTATATGTTAGTAGCAAAAAGTAATTTCTTCAAATTATAGCTATATTAAATAATTAATTAGTATGTGTTTACTTAGTCATGTAATTTTTCGTTTAACTCAAAAACTTTAATCTAGCCAACTTGTAACTAAAATTTCAGCTTTACCCTTATTTGTGTATAGTGTGAGAGGAGTTTAAGAGAATGTATAAATCATTTTTCATCGTCGTGCAAGAGATTAATTATTGTTAAAAAATGATTAAAGTTTCACATTGGTGGTTAATGAGATGAGTGGACTCCTTATAAGGCTTGGACAATTCTCCTCTCTTTGAGCTAGCTTTTGGAATGTGAGTTAAATCTAAAACCTAATTTCACATGGTATCAGCCCATCCCACCCAATGTTGGGGCTCCCCCAAAAAATTGTCAATAAAATGGATGAACTCTTTATGAGGATTAGACAATTGCCGCCTAAGTTAGGCCTAATACCTAATTTCACAATTATTAATTATGATTTTTATCATAATAAAACAATACTATAGGTGTAGTAGGAATAGCGTGCCGTTATGCTTAAAAAATAATTTTGACTATGAAAAATTCAAATTAAACCTCCATGTTTAGATTTTCAAATAAAATGTTATTTTGTTTCATTTGTGAAAAAAATATAACAAAACACAACTCTAATTTAAAAAAATTCTAGTAAAATGAAAAATATTTAATTTCTAATTATATATGGTCAAATGCCCACCAAATTCATGATTTATTTTTTCTTTCTTTCTAACACTCGAATATTAAAATCATCAAAAAAATAAAATTAATTTTATTTTCAATATTTCTTTCAAACATATAATCTAAATAGAAGAAATTATAATATACATAAAAGTCTTTTTCAAAACTTAAGTTTTTAAATTCTAAACCGAAAGTTACATAAAAACATTTTCTATATTTTGTTTTAAGTAAATATGAAAACATATGTATAAAAATATCTTGTTAGCAGACCTTTGACTATATATTTCTTCACTAAGTTATCTATTTATTTAATTAGTCTTTGCTACTCAAGAAATAATTAAATGAAAATATGCTATTAGGAAATTTCTTTAAAAACACATCTCATTGTATCGTCCAAAAAAAAAAATAATATAAACACAAAAATAACTTCCATCCGTTTTTCTACTAAATAATGTTTTTGTGAAATGTTGATATTCATTTGGTGAGTAGATATAAATATAATGGTATTCAATTTTTTTTAATCAAGTTATGAAGTTTTTTAAGTTTTCAAGATTCATAAATGCACAAAGTAATACTTAAAAGAAAATAATGTTGACACCTAATTTTGACCCTCCCCGATTGGAATTAATTCTCGAGCTTCTTAGATTTCCAATGATTTAAAATAATTAGTTTTATAAATTTCAAAAATAAATAAATAATAGTTTGCTAGTTATTTTAAATAAGTTACATCACTTATCATAATTTTTAGACAATATTTATATTTTACATATTTTTAATACATTTGATAAATATTCGAAAATCACCTCAAAAAAGATTTTATTTCGCTTAAATATTTTACTAATTAGTTTAGTTATATAATAGTTTATACTTTTGAATTAATTAACTTATAATTAAGTCAATTATTTTATTTTGTTAAAATTAAGAAGCTCATCAATTAATCTATATTAACTGGCCTTATTTAATCACTAGCCGAACTTATCCTAATTAACTAGTTTGGCTACATTTGGGTTTTTTCATTGGCTATAATATGAATTTCTATGGCCAAAACCCAAATTCAATGCTTGCCTACTTGTTTAAGAGAAAAGAACAATTATTTGGGCCCCATTTCCAATTCCAGCGCCCCACATATCAAATCCAGCCCATTCCCATGCATTACAACGTATAACAATACATACAGCATACCTAATTTCAATTCTTTCAGCAAATCACTTATTCCCAACCCACTTTTAATACCCCTAACCCGGCCCACCTTTCTATCCACTAAAGGAACCCAGCAGCTTCATTCTCCTCTTTCACGTTGGCAGCGCAGAGACCAAAAGCAGCAACATAGATGGCGTGAAGTGGATGGAAACCGCAGGAGCAGTACGCTACACCTTTGTCGTCTTCTCCCTTTGCCCCTGAGTCCAGTACATTTCCAGCAACGCTTTTGTCCTTGGGGCCTTGTGATCAGGACACGTCTCGCCCCAAGGACGATGGAGTCGATCGAGCTCGTCTATTCCCCCCTTTCCTCTTTCGGAATAGGGCGAAATTGCAGGGAAAAGGTGTTCGTCCCAAATTGTGAAAGATTTTCAAGTTTTGAATTTTGGAATGGGCCTCGTTTCTGCCCGTTTTTAATTCGTTTCCCTCTCAAATTCTACCCGAGTTTCATTCTATAAAGGCTTCCCTTGTTCACTGTTGGGGGGGTTGGATTTTTATTCTTTAAAGCAATAGAGCAGAGAAGAACTTAAGCAAGAAATCGCTAAAAATATATACAAAAATACGCCTAAGAAACCAGAGAGGATAATTAGTTTTCAGTGTTCGGGTCCAACATTCTGCTTGGATTTTTTTTTATTTTATTTTTTTTTTGGTTCATTGCTTCAACCGGAATCTAGGTGTGGTAGTGAAGTTGCTGCTCATTCTCTGCTCGTATCTGTCCCGGTTCAGCTGCCCGGAAAAAGGTAATACCATTTTCCCTTTGTTAAATTCCTCTCTATTTCGTGTTCCTATTGTTGAAGCTTTCGATTTGATTATGTTGCTGCTGTTCGCTTACTGATTCCTTTAATGTTGATACCAAGTTGTCATTTTAGCATCTGAATATAGCTAGGTGTTACTCCTATTATCGATATTCATGTTGTTCGGAAAGTCGTCTGACGGTCAATACGATTATAGCTTTGTGATATAGACTCTAGCATGATTCACCTCCTAAAAATTAAAATGACCAGCCCCCTTCTTGTAAATACCCTGCTTGTTCTTTTGTGTGGTTTCGATTTCGCCGTTATTGTTCAAATCTCCGATTTCGCGATGTCTGAGTTTTCTTTTGTGCTCCTTCTCCATTGTTTGTGACATAAGCGTGGCCAGATTTCTCCAACCAGCCCTGTTGCTCTTATTTATGTTAAATTTTTTCTATTTTATTTTATAAAAAAATAAGAAGAATAAAATACAATTGATATCTCCCCTGCCTACTTCCTTATCTTCATTCTATTCGTTGTTTGTGTCTTCCTTGTATGCATGTTTTCACTCCGGGTTATTACTTGTCCGCGTATATTTCATGGGTTTATAGTTAGTCCTTGACCTCACCTCGAAGGTAGTTCGAATATAAGTTGTTAATGTTTGAATAGATTTTGTGAGCTAAGCTATCTTTCGAGTATTCTTTGAAGTATGATAAAATTGATTTTAATGTTTGTATTTAAGTTCTTGGTTGCCTCATTCTTCCATTCTCCGTATTGTTTGGTGCTTAGTATCTTCCTAATTAATCACCCTTGATATGATATGTTTGTTCTTATAATGCTTGTTGTGAAGCACAATTTTTGGGCTAAATGGCTTCTAGTGTCCTTTCAACGTTAGATGGTCAATAGCTAGTTATGTTTATTTGTCTAATTTTTGGGAAGTGTCGAAAGTGTTTTTTTTTTTTTTTATCTAATATTTATTGCTGGGATTGCCCCTTTATTTCAGAGTATGCTTTAGTTATTAACTAGTTGAGGTCATTAAGGTGCTTGATACTGATTTAAAAGTTTACGTGATTTGCTTGAGTTATGTTTCTTTTATGACGCTTTAAATTATGAGTAGTAATTTATGAGTTTGGCCTGCTGTTTGCATCCCATACACACAATCACTTTACTTATTCTTGGTTTTCTATATTATATTTCCTTGGTAGTTTTTAGGAGTCACTTGTTGTACACTCATTATTTTTCTTTCAACTTATTCCAATGTTTTCTTCTAATTTATATATGTCTAATATCAATAGGATATCCTATCGTTTCTCATTTATATATATATAATTTTAGTGTTATTCAATATGTCCTTTGGTGATGATTGCATTAGTTTTGACTACTACCTCTTGAAATAAGTGAATTTCCAGCATGTTCCTCTATGCTATTTAGTTTGGATTACATAATTAGCATATATCTCTATCTCTACACCTTGCCATTTCTTTGTTTTATTCTAGTTGAATCATATGCTAACCATTTCGCCATTTTATTTGCATGTAAATCTGCCCGAGTTTCCGTGAACTCCCATTTTCTTTCCTCGCATTTCGAGAGAGCCATAAAGGCTCAAACCCTCTCCTTTTCGAGTCAACCGGCCAGCTATAAAAATTGACGAACAGGTTTCGAGGTTGAAAGAATATGCAGCAGATCGAAAAATTGAAAAGATTGGGTCAAAGGCCCGCTCTTAATTCCAAAGAATTGTATTTTGTTACTTTGGGCCTAAGCCCTTTATCATTTTAATTGTTATTTATGTGTTAGTCTAGGACAGGTGGAAGAATTGGGCCTAAGGCCCAAAGAGAAAATATTTTAGTATGTTAGAATAGGACAGGTACAAATGATTTTTATGGGCCGAGGGCCCAAAATGAAAACAGGCCCAAGTACTGGTCCAGGTGGACAGAAAAAACCATACTTGGGCCCAAACCTCTTTCCCTCTTTGTTTTATCGTTGTTTATGTGCTTGTTAAAATATTTGCCGCTAATCTTAAAGTTGAAAAATTCAAATCCCCGAAAGACGTCCATTTCGCTTTAAAAAATTGACTAAACCAGTCATTTCTCAACAAGACTTTAAAAAATAATAATCTTATAAGATAGTTCGCTTAGATAAAATTTAAGTACTTCCCTTTTCCCTTTTTGAAATAATTTTAACTGTAAAACAACTCAATTTTGCAAGTTAAGTTAAAGTTAAATTATTTTAGTCAAATAAATTAATTGTCGGATAACCGCATTAGCGGACATTCTAGGTGCCTTGAAAACCTTCCTAGAATACTAATATGAACCCCCGAACCCCCTTATATTTTCAATAGATTTACTGTTTTAGTCGATTGAAAAAATAGTTTTCTTGATTTTTCTTTAAAAATTAAGTGGCGACTCTTAAACCAGTCCAAACATATTTATTTTCAAATAAAACAAATAATATGTTCAATCTATTTGAGAATTTATAGAAAAGGCTAACGGACAAGATATATATGCTTCATTAACGCTTAATTTTTTCCTTCCAAAAACAATAGAAACATTACATATCTTAATTAGTATGGAGCAATGAAAAAACATTTAAGTCTTACAAAATATAACAATTCTAACAATTCCTATAATCATACTTAAATATCATGAACTAAAAAACTCATATGCATGAAATTCTGTTTTTTCTTCTTTTTTCTCTCAATTGAATTTTATATGGAACTATGATTCTTCTAGATATTTAATTAGTTGAAATGTGAGTGTCATATATTTGTGGTTTTTTTTTCTTGTGTACATATATTTTTTATTTCTAATAATTAATTTTCTTAAGCACTTCTAGCCTTTCAATGAAAATATACTATACTGAGTTAAAAAAATTATTTGCAGGCAAACGATAAAAAATTTATAGGTAGATATTTCAAGTATTTTTCTTTTGGATATTTTTTGTGATCATATCATCTAATTTTTAAGAATTTAATTGAGAATTTTCATTCATTAAAATATTAAACTTGGTTGAAATGTTCAATGCATTAATTTGTAAGACTATCATTCAGATATATGTGTGTGAATTGTATTCGCAAGACATCACAATGAAATTTTTTTTAAACAGAGATCTAATAATATATGATGAGGAAAAAACATATATATATATATAAAAAAAAAAAATTACTTCTACAATTATATATTATATTAAAGCTAGAAATGCATAACAACTTAATTTCCCTTTGTGTCACTACATGATAGTTTTGATTCATGCTATACTAAAGCTGAAATGCATAACTGAACTTCCCTTTGTGTCATACATGAATTTTTTGATTTATTTGAAGAATTTAATTCCTTAGAACGAATATGATACACGTCAAACCTTAATCCTTAGAACGAATATGATATACGTCAAACCTCAATGTTTGATTATTATACAAAGAGATCAATGAATATTGGAATTAAATTAATCTACAAATAAATATCATGAAAAAATATATAAAGAAGACAAAATATATCAAAATCAATACTACTCCAATTAGATTTGAGATTCTTAAGATAGGCATACAAGTATCAATACATTTATTTTTGTGATGGTAAATACAATTAGATATAACATTTTAACTTTTCAAGAATGAAAAGATGTAGTAAAACAAAACTAAAAAGAGTAATAATATAAGTGAGAAAATAAACAAAAAATGTAGAGAGACAAGAAAGAATTTTCTTATTATTCCAGATATATTCAAGTGTTTTCTAAATTTTTCAAGTGCATCACACATCCTAAAAACCTCTATTTATATTGTTATAATTAGAGGCATACAAAAAGATAGCAATAAACATGATATTTGTTGAGAATGTGGGGAAGATTAAAGGGTGTGGAAGTAGAGCCGTCAATATGGTTTAGGCCCGTTGGGCCGGCTTGGCCTAACTCATGATTTGATAGGGTTGTGCTACGATTTTTTGAGCCCATTTAAGAAAAGGGTTTTTTAGCGCGGCCTGAATAAGCCTGTCGATTTGTGGGGCTTGAGAAATATGGATAGGGCCGGCCCGTGTGCCATATAAAATTAATAAAAAATAAAAATAAAAGAGAGTATTAAAAATAATAAAAGTTTGAAATATTACAATTTAAATACAAATTATGTTTATAAAATATGTATTACATAAAATAAAGTTCCTAAAAATTTTAGGGAATCACTACATATGTCATAGCCTATGGAATATTATCATAGTTTTTGTGTTTTATTATGATCATTGGAAAATAATTAGGTTAATATTTATAATTAGCTATTTATGTTTTTACTTGAAATCAAATTTAATAAATATTATATAGATAATTTTATTTGTGTATTTGATTAACAAGTAGTAACACTAGTCGATATTTATGATGATATTTTTAAATTATAATTTAATTTTAAAAATTATAAAAAATATACTTTTAAGAAAAGAGGGCTGACCCGGCAAAGCCCATAGCCCACACACTTGTGGGATGGGCCGACCATTTTCTGGTCCACATAAAAAATAGGCTAGCCCGGCCTGATTCGTCAAATTGCAAAGTCGGTATGGGTTAGCCCAGATGGGGTGGGTCAATCCATATTGACAGCTCTATGTGGAAGATAAATGAGGAGATGGTTGAGGTGTGAGTATTATTACACATAATGGTGAAATTATATCTTGAAGTTATGGACATCCATATTAATATAATATATTTACAACAAAACATTAATGATATACAAATAATAATTATATTAAAAATAAGGAGAAAAATTAAGAAATATCAAAAAAAAAAAAAGGAGAAAAAAAAGATAAATAAGAATGGAGGCCATAGAGATGTGTCACATCACCTTGTTTATGTTTCTCCTTTATATATATGATTTGATCTTAATCCATGAAACTAGCTATTGACTGGGGGGGCATTATGTGGCCCAAATTATATATCATGAAACCAACCTAATCATAAAGTAAATTATCCTGTGAATTGAACATTTTCCAAGTCAAGAACAACCACTACACATACATGATAGTTTAATTAGTTGGTTAGGATTATAAAGATATATTAATGAACCCCTTTAAAATAAATTTAGAAGAATATGCAGGTAATTATCCTGTGAATTGAAAATTTTCCAAGTCAAGAACAACCACTACAAATACATGATCGTTTAATTAGTTGGTTAGGATTATAAAGATATTAATTATATATGAATATTAGTTATTTCATTTTTACCCTATATAAAATAGTACATTAATTCTCTCACATAACTTATATTAATTTATTAGTTGTGAGTTTCTAAATTACAAAATAAATATTGTATTAATTTTACACATAAATAGCCTAATATTTTCTAACTTACTACCAAATCTTATATAACTTATACAAAAATCAATACTCCTTACGTTCATTTTTACTTGTCACATTTGGATTTGACATATCTATCAAGGTAACAACAATTGACATTACTATTTTACTACACATCCCTATAAATTGATGTTTAGTTTATGTCTTGGAGAATAATTTGAAATAAGTTGTTAACGTTAACAGTAAAACATAGGAAAAAAGTTAATTATTCTTGATATATTAAAAATAACAATTAAAAATATCAATTTATTTATAAAATAATGGACAAGAAAAAATAATCGGAGCGAGTACTCGAATAAGTTGCTTTCTTAATGGCTACACCAAATGACCCCATAGTTGTTCAGATAATTAATAAGATGACTAAAATTTCTGCAATTTGCTCAATTTTCCAGTCTTTCCATTTATTATTCCATTACTTGTTTGGAAAAGTCTTTAGTAGGTCTACTATCAACAGTGCTTGACTGGAAAATTAGTAACTTTAGGTTCCCAGAATTTGCTTCTAAATCTAGTGCTTTTTCTCTATATAAGAAGCAATTGTTTGATTATTGTTATTCACATTAATTCTCATTTGAAACTTTCTTGTTATTGCTTACATAATTCATAATGGCTCTTCTTTTTCTCTTCACGAAGAATTTCTCTATTGTACCTATGGTTGCATTGTTTGTACTGTTAATGTGTGGCCTCCAAATAACAGGTCTCTCGTAAAAAAATATTTCTTTTTGTCTCAATTTATATGACATTTTTGAAGAAATATTTAGGTTCAGTTTATTCTTTGTGAATGTTTTTAATATATATTTAGTGTTTAAACAATATATACCCTCAGTATAAATTAATTTTATATTATCAAGTCAAATCTTTTCACTTATTATAGCATGTAACAAATCTTATTTTCAAGATTTCAGATCCCATATCAGAAAGTTTACTTGTAGATATCTTTTTAATGATCAGATAATGTAGAAAAATATTATTATGTCTTAACTTATACATCGACAATGTTTTAGCGCTATTACATTTTCAGGTCAATATATTATGCACATATTTGTCAATTTTAATGAGATTTATAATCTTGAAAATGATTGTCTGAACCTTGATAGTGTAGATAGAAATTCCTTATGTTGCCGATGTATATATAAGTTAAAAGTCATTTTTATCTATTCATGTGACATCTAGTACTAATTATAAGTTGAGATTTAATTTGGATCTCTTTTTTTGGCTAAATTATTGTTTCAAATATTGCAGGAGTATACTCTGTTGGGGTATGCTATGGAAGAACGGCTGATAATTTGCCATCAGAATCTGATGTTGTAAATCATTGTCATGCCAATGGTATAAAAAAAATAAGACTTTATTATCCAGACACAAATGTTTTGAATGCTCTAAGGGAAAGTAACATTGAAGTACTTGTTGATGTCCCAAATGAACATGTCAAAACACTAGCACAAGATCCAAATCAAGCAAGAAATTGGGTAAACAATAACATAAAAGCCTATTTCCCTAGTGTTAAATTCAGGTATATCGCGGTTGGAAATGAAATCAGCCCAATAAAGCATGTAGAATTTGCTCCATTTGTTGGTCCTGCTATTGAAAACGTTCATAACGCGATAGTAGAAGCAGGATTGCAAGATCAAATTAAAGTCTCAACCGCGACATATTCAACCTTGTTAACAAATACATGGCCTCCACAAAACAGTATGTTTAATCCTGATTGGAGAGGTTTCACTGATCCAATAGTGAAACTTCTTAGAGACAACAATTTGCCATTGCTAGTAAATATTTACCCGTATTTCAGTTACAAATATAATATGAAAGATATACCACTATCCTATGCCCTGTTTAAAGATTCAGGACCAAACTCAGCTGGTTACCAAAATCTTTTTGACGCGTTAGTCGATAGTATGTACTATGCTTTGGAGAAATCTGGTGCACCTGATGTGGAAATTGTTGTTTCGGAAACAGGATGGCCTTCTTATGGACACCCTGCTGCAACTACTGATAATGCGCGGACTTATTACACGAATTTGATTGATCATGTTAGAAATGGCACTCCAAAGAAGCCTGGAAGGGGAATTGAGACATTTTTGTTTGCAATGTTTGATGAAAGAGGAAAAGAAGGGGATGAAGATGAGAGACATTTTGGACTATTTTACCCTGACAGAAACTCAAAATATGGTCAGTTGAACTTTAGTTAGTAAATAAGGCCTAAGGGGATTTATGTTGCTATAATATCAACATACGAGTATATCTTTTTAATTACTTAATATGTATAAGGAATAATGGAATTATTTTTTTTTTTAAAAAGATGCTAGTAAAAATGTTTGTTGTAAGCTTTTAAGCTACAAAAAACATGTATAATCTTTTTGAATGACTATGTTGTGCTGTGTTTAAGTTTGTAATCTAAGAATCATATACTTAATGGTGTTTTGTGTCACGTCCCGCCACTTCGCAGTAGAATTTTGCGTCCGGATAGGGGCGGAAGGGTCTAGAGTTGTGGAGAGGTTTCCGGAAGACTCTAGAACCTTTTAGATTATTCAAGAAGGCTAGAGAATTCTAAGGAGATAGTTTCAAGAAAGCCTTAGAATTCTCTAGAGGCGTAGAGAATTCTAGAGAGGGGCTTTTGTGTAAATATCTTAGGAACTTGTAAGTAATTTTTATTTGCACTTTAGTCCTTAGGATTTAGTATAAATAGAGGGTGCCATTCATTTGCAAGGCATCCATCCAACCAAGCAAGCAACCATCCAAGTTGTAAGCAATCTTCCAAAGCAATACAAAAGCCTTCTTCCAAAACTCTCTTTGTTCTTCTAAGTCTTTCCTTAAGCATTCTCTTAGCAATCTAGTCTTAAAAGGCTTACTTGAGCTTACAAGATCGTGAAAGATTCGTGAGTAAGTTGTCAAGTGCCGCACGGAGCTTTAGTAAGACTCTAAGTCGGTGACATTTGTCTGTCAAAGAAAAGTTTGCCTCTTTATGTACTTTTTATGTTTTGTTGTAAGGAAAAAAAAGTCACAATATAAGTCTCAACTCAATAGTGATAATATTTTTTAAATTTAAGTTTCTCATCTTTATTAAGTAGTTATTTTCTTCCAATTTCGTGAAGATGTTTGTAGGTTTGTTATAAAATAAAGCTAAGAAAAATAATATTGTAGAGAAAGTAGAGATCAAAGATGGCTTCATAGGGAAAATAATGAAAATCCTGGTTTTATAGGGACAAAATTAGCATGGTTTCAAAGTAAGAAAGTACAAACGCTAACTTAAGGGTACAGAACACAACTTGTGGGATATTATGATGTGGAAATATAATTTTATACTCTACTAGAAATTATTAGAGCAACTTTCGCATATAGCAAACACAAAAATCATATTTATTTGTTATAGTTATAGTTTGCATAATTGCGCTCCATAGCAAACATAAATATGTATATAATTCGTTATACATATACAAAAGAAAGTAGTTGTATATAATTTGTTTCTGTTTCGGTATACATATACAAAAGATCAATTGTATAATATGTGTTTGTATAAAGCGAGAAAGAGAGAAAGGCAAAAGAGATCTGGGCAGGGGAATATTTGTATTGTATAATTATAAGTGTATATGACGAATATATATGTATTTGCATGTGTATATACAATTTTCTCTCGCTTTATACAAACACAAACGCATTTTATACATTTGCGTTTGTATAAAAGCGAGAGAGGCGAGGGAGAGAACGAGAGAGGCGAGCGAGATTCACCAGGAGAGAGGCGAAATAGCAACAGTTTGCTATGGGGTACAACTAAATCAAACTACGTTTATAGCATTTAATTTGAATTAATAATATGCTATTATATAGAATTTTCCCAAATTATTTGTCTTGAGAGCAAAAATTAAAGATAGTACAAAATAAGACAAAGGTGGAAATGGCTTACGGGTGCTTATTGGGCGGCCCAAATTAGTAGGCCCATAGAGCTATCGGCCCACGTATAAATTAGATGAGCAGTAAGCCCATAAATATTGGAAGTGATGTATAAGGAACCGAGTATGTGTGTTGGGCCGTAGATGGGCCTACTATATTGGTAAGGAAATAGTGGGTCGAGAAATGGGCTACAAAGCTGACATGAGTTAACATCTTCAACAAAAGTACACTATTTAATTTAGTGAAAATTTCATATATGACATATATTAGACTAATATTTTCAAGTTATAGCAGTAGAATTAAACTTTCAAGTTGTAACAATAAAAAATTTCAGATTGTAACAGTTTCTTAAAAAAAAAATCTTTTTTTAAAATAATTGTAAAAATTTGTTTTGAAAAAAAATAAAAAAAATTGTTTCTGAAAAAAAAGAGGTAAAAAACGGAAATAAGTGTGTTAATTAAAGTTGAATTGATTGAAGATAATTACTGATTAGCATAAATTAAGGAAATTCAAACTAATTAAGAATATTTAGTTTCCTTATTTCACTCTAATTTGTTAAAATTAATTAAAAATTATGATTTCATCCATTTTCTTCCACGTATCTCTCTATTCGATTTTTTTCCAGAAATCTTGTCACTCTCATCTAATTCATATTCATTTTTATTGAATAATCTTTATTTTTTGGACGGCTTCTTATTAGTATTAATAAAACATGGTGGTAGATGGGATCTTTCAGGTTAGTGTTCTTTGCGATTTTTTATTTGTTTGCTGATGTGAAATTCAAGAGGTCTAAGATTACGTGCGGTACATGTCATCGGGAGGAACACAATAGGAAGACATGTTTAAATTACCCTTCTGAAAAAAAGACATAATTTATTTTGATTTTGATTTGGTTGTTTTATTGTGGCAAACTCATGTTTTGATTTATTTTGTCTTTTAAGTTAATGAATTATAATTTCAGAATATTTATTATGTGTGCTAGTTAATCATTTGTGTATTCAGTGTTTTTCAAATGTATACTAAAAAAATAGGTAATGTTTGTATGTGATTGATATTGACTGGAAAAATTAAGTCAAATCTTAGTATGTAATTGGTATACATTTGGTATCCAACTGACGTTCAAGTGGTAAAATTGAAAAAAAAAAACATGTAATTGAGATTTCAACTGAAATAGCCAACATAAAACTAGTTAATATTGTATCCAATTTGTATAAATTTAGTATTGAATTGATATCCCACTGAAAAATTGAAAAATCAACATGTGGTTGAGATTTGAATCAAATTAGACAACTTAAACAAGTTAATGTTGTATTCAATTGGTATCCAATAGATATCCCACTTGAAAATGAAAAAAACAAAATGTAACTAATATTTCAACCAAATGAGACAATCTAAAACAAGTTAATGTTTTATCCAATTTATATACACTTGGTATCCAACTTGAAATTTTAGAACAAAGACAAAAAATAAAAATGTATAAAATTAGTAACCAACGGGTATAAATCCGGGAAGAATAAATCTGGTTGTAAAATAATGCATATTATATATTGTTGTCAAAAATTGTAGCAAAAGAAATATACATCACCCAAAAATCAAAACATGTAATTAAAAGTCTAAACTGCAATAATTAATTCAAGTTCTATATTTTCCTCTCTCTTCAATTTGTATTCCGTATTCAAGTGTGATTTTTTTTAATCATATTTAAGCTAAAACTTAAGAAATCCTTATTACAGATTTTATGATCTCATATTATCTATATATATCAACAAATTTCAGAATTAAATATACTTATTTCACCAACAAAACAGTATTTTAGATATAGAAAAACA
>JAJOOB010011889.1:0-15303 GCA_029582485.1 Solanum tarapatanum | reverse complement strand
TATTAAAAAATTACACTATATAAATATAATTTTTATTTGACTAATTCTTATGTTTATTTTATTTTGATTTCTCATAAATTTTCTTCTCTTTAACAAACTAAAGAGGGAAGTTCTATTTTTAAGCTAAATAAAAAAAGTTATATTTTTAAATACACATGGTAGTTATCATGGGAATACATAAACAAAAATATTTATGTTAAATAAAATAAAAGTTTTATTTTAAAAATTAAATAACTAAAGCTCGCAAAGAAAACTAAAAAAATTAAATAAAGTGAAGGGTAATTTTGTAAACAAACAACTTGTTCTTAAAATTTATCAATATATATTATTTTGAATATAACAAACCAAACACTCAATAAGAAATAATCTCAGCACAACTTATCCCATTATAACTAATCCCAACATAACTTATCCCATCATAACTCATTTTCAAACCAAACGACCCCTTAGAGTACAATGACATCCTATCAATATATGAGATAATTGTTGAGAAGTGTGATATTGTCATTGTTGTTGCCTTGAACCTCAGGGGTGGGTATGATATGATACGGTACGGTATGAAAGTTTTGATATCGTAATTTTGGTATTCGGTTTTTAAAATATTATATCATTACCATATCAATTTAATTTGGCATAGTTCAGTATATTAAAGTTCGGTTTCGATATTCTACAGTATGGTAAATCGATAACCATAATTTGTTTAACTTTAACTAATATATACTCGTATAACAGAGTATTATGACTTCAATAATTAAAAAAAAAGTCTCAATTGTATCATACTAACACATTACACATGTAGAAAGATATATGCAAAATAAAGTACAAACAAATTATTTTGTTAATCAATTACAAGTCAAATACATTAATTTATACTAATATTAGGTTGCATATTTGTTAGAATTACATATATATATATATGTTATTTATGTAACCATATACTTCGGTATTGTATTCGCTATTTTGATATATTATTCCTAAATATCATATACCGTATCGAATACCAAAAAAAAATTAAAATGTATACCAAATACCATAATATCAAAACCACAGTATTAAAAATTTCAATATGGTATGACAAATCGGTATATATCATACCATGCCTACCCTTACTTGAGGACAAAGTTCTTATTGGGGACGGCAGTATTATTATGAATCAATTCCAGTCTGACATGAATTTTGACATCACAGAATTAGTTATTGAGCCAGAAAGGTTGATTTGGGATTCAGGCGCAATTAGCAACTACTTTAAAAGGAAGAGAAGTTACAAAGAGAGGTTATGCGTATTGTTTTCTCATCTCCCTTCTTTTTTCTATTAATCCAAAGTCTTACTTTCGATATTTCTATATATTTGTTTGGGGCATTTACCATTTTAATTGTTACATTTACTTTTGAAAATTATCATTGAACTTTAGTCTTATTAATATAGTTGAAAAGTGGTTATTATTGTACATAGGACTTGAGTCTTTACATATGTGGACAAAGTGGAGTCAATTATCATTCGAAAAGGGTTAGAAAATCATTTCTTCTTATCTTTAAAGCTTGCTAATTAAAAAATATTACTCACTATTTTACTCTATAGATATTGAAAAAGTTTTGGACAAAATATTGAATAACTTCAATAAACGATGTTGGAATTAGAAGGATTGAAAAATTGCTAGAATTACAAAAAGTGATTCATAGAGTTTAAATCTTTATAAATTTAAAATCTAAAAATAATTTTTGCTCCAAAAGGTAAATTTTAATCGACAGCATTATTAAATGAGTGATTACTCGGAATATAGATCCCATACTACCCCTATTATAAACTGAAAATTCATAACCACAATTGCTACAGAAATATCGTTGAAGAAATGGCTAGAGTTTCAAATCAAGAAAGGTCAATCCATCTTCTAAAACCTACAAAATAACATTTTAATAATAAAAATACATAAAACATGCACAAGGACATATAAAATCAGAGGCGAACCCATGTCTGGGCTCCACGTGCATCTGTTAACTTCAGAAAAAAATCATATATATATATATCTTGAAACACTGGGAAAAATTAAGATATAATTAACAATGCACTCATAAGAAATACATGAATGTCCTTATGCCACTGGTACAAGCTAAATGTACCATCTGCGAGATCAGAGTTCAAATCCAGCTAGAGATCAACCTTATTTTATTGCTCGAAGTCTTCAAATCTTGGACAGATGGTGGCTGAAGTGACTGCTATGAATGAGGCAATTGCACATTGTCTACAACATAATCGAATTGAAAAAAGATTTTAGATGGTATCTGATAAATTCCATGGAACATATCAACATTGATCTCGTCCATTTTGCATATGCAAGATAATGCTTATGTAACATGCTAGTTGATCATCTTACTAATCTTGCATTTGAGCATATAGGTGAGATTCTATTTCAGTCATATACAAAGAGGCCAAGCATGGACAAACGTATCTGATATCTTGTTGGTGTAGATAATGGTGAAACAGTAACGACGAAGAAGACAGAGGTTTGCTAGGTGTGTTTCTTGTCTGAAAAAAAAAGCTTCTGAAAGATTAGTTATATATATTTATTTTATTCCTTGTAATTATCTTTTAGTTTTTTAAACAAAGTAGGACACTTAGTTTGTTAGATAAAGTAGGACACGTTTCATAGTTGGTCAGTCACGTTCTCCATTATATTTACCCAGTTTGTTGTTCACGTATTTCGTGAGTTGTATATATACGCATCTGTACAGTGATGTCAAACATACAGAAAAAAGTATTTTCTCTAAATCAATTTCTTGCTATCTTTTCATGGTATCAGAGCAAGTTTAGAATTTGCCTAAAATCCTTGTTTCGTTTTCTCTTTTCTTCATTTTCTCTGCAATGGCACATACATTTTCTACTTCTGATCTAATTATTGAAAGCACTCCAACCACTCTTTCTGCTGGAAATAATGTCATCGATTCAACTCATCCCTACTATATTCATCCCTCTGATTATCCAGGGATGAATCTTGTTTCCACAGTGTTTGATGGGAAAAACTATGGTGGATGGAGAAGGGTTGTTATAATTGCGCTCTCTGCCAAAAACAAACTTGGGTTCAATGATGGTTCACTGGCGATTCCAATTGCAAATTTGGCTCTTCAAAAGTCATGGTCACGCTGCAATGACATGGTTCTTTCGTGGCTTCTCAACTTTTTATCTAAAGAGATAGCTGAATCAGTGCTTTACTCCTAAAGTGCCAAAGAACTCTAGAGCGACCTAGAAGATAGATTTGGTCAGACGAATAGTGCAAAATTATTCCAGTTACAAAAGGAACTAAATGTTATGGTGCAAGGTAACTCTAGTATATCAGGCTATTTCACTAAAATGAAGAGTCTATGGGATGAACTAGATGCGTTAAACACGTTTTCTATTTGTGTTTGTATGTGCGACTGTGGTGCTAAGGTAAAACTTTTGAAAGCCCATCAAGATGAAAGGTTGTTACAATTCCTGGTGGGGCTGAATGAGTCTTTTATTGGTGTTAAGAGCAATATTGTGTTGTCATCCCCTTTACCCTCTATTGGACATGATTATTCCTTGGTTATCCAAGATGAAAAGCAACGAGAAATCAATACTTCTCCTGTCTATTCAGGGGATTCTGCATCTTTTATCGTAACAAATCAATCAGGAGGAAATACAAACTATCCTAGTTTCAAACAACCAAAGGGATCTATTGAATCAAAGAAGAATTCAAGTACGTGTGCCTATTCCAGAAAGCCAGGTCATAGCATTGACAAATGCTACATGATTCATAGATTTCCTCCAGATTTCAAGTTCACAAAGCAAAGGAAATTTCAAACTCTGGCCAACAATGCTTGCCACGTTGTGGATGAGGTTGATCAAGGGGGTAATAGGTTCTCAAATGGAAAAACTCTAACTCATGAGAACATAGGAGAACTTTTGCAATTACTTCAACAATTCAAAATGGGACAGCAAAGTGATAACAATGTTGAAGCTACCACGAGTGCCAATTGTGCTGGTATGAAAAGGTTTTTCAATTCTTATGCATTTTTGGTTAAAATAGACACCAATTCTTGGATATTGGACAGTAGTGGTGCATCTGAACATATGAATTTTAACAAGCATCTTATTTCCAATTTTAAGTCATTAAGAAATCCAATCATGGTAACACTTCCCAATTCTCACAAAGTTAAGGTCACACATTATGGTTCTGTTACTCTTCTACAAAATTTGATCTTGCATAATGTTCTCTATATTCCATCTTTTAAATTCAATCTTATGTATGACCACAAGTTGTGTAAACAACTTAATCGACATGTTCTCTTCACTCCTTATTCTTGCTTTCTATAGGGCCCTTCAATGAAGCAACCACTGGAGATTGGTGTAGAGAAAGGTGGACTCTACATTCTAAAATCGAAGTCTAAAGCTGCAGCTTTTAGGGATAGTTTTATTTCTAGTCAAGTTTTAATTCCAAGAAGGCACTGTGTTGCCAATCATGTTCCTATTTTAAATTCTAGCTTCAATGTTCCTCTTTCAAATGTAGAAGAGAAGCTATGGCATTATAGACTCGGTCATATGCCTTTAATCAATATGAGAAAGATTCTATCTTTTTCTGTATCTGATTGTGCAAATTTTCAATCTCCATGTATTATTTGTCCAATGGCTAGACAATCCAAACTTCCTTTTCCCTCTAGTTCTATTTCTACAAAATCTATTTTTGAATTAATTCATGTAGATACTTGGGGACCTTACAACAATCCTACTCATGACAATTTCAGATATTTTCTCACTATAGTAGATGATTTTAGTAGAGGAACATGGACTTTCTTACTATCTTCTAAATCAAATGTTTTTAGAGTACTTAAATCTTTCCTAATCATGATAGAGATGTAGTTTCGCACTAAAGTCCAGAAAATAAGATAAGATAATGCTTTTGAATTAGGGACTGAAAAACTGCAATCTGAATTTTTGTCGTCTCAAGGAATCACTCACCAAACAACTTGTATTTCCACTCCACAACAAAATGGAGTTGTGGAAAGGAAACATAGGCATCTATTAGAAACGTCTAGAGCATTTCTTTTTCAATCGCATTTACCTATTAAGTATTGGGGTGATTGTCTTTTAACAGCAACCTATTTGATTAATAGGTTTCCTTCCAAAGTTCTCAAATACAAAACACCTTATGAGATTCTTTTTAAGTCTAAACCAAATTATTAGAGTCTTAAGTGTTTTGGTTGTTTGTGTTTTGCTTTCACTCTTTCGGTTCATAGGGCAAAGTTTGAATCTAGAGTTGTGTCATGTGTGTTTTTAGGATATCCTCATGTACAGAAAGGTTTTAAGTTACTTAATCTTCAAACCAAGAAAATTTTTGTTTCAAGAGATGTGATATTTCATGAAAACATATTTCTTTTTGCCTCTACTAAACTTGGTGAATGTACCGAATCTTTTCTACTTAAGGATCATATTATTGGTCCTAAGGATCCTGTGCCTACTTTAGTTCCTCATAATATGTCCACAGAGGACAATTCTATTCCCATTTCACCTATCACTAAGTCTGGTTTTCCTGATGATCATCATCCTGGTGTCTTTGAATCTCCATCTTCTTCTATTATTCCTGCAAACATTCCCTCACTTTCAGTTTCTCCCATGGTCATAGATAATATTCTTAGAAAATCTTCTAGGCCTCATAAAACACCCAGTTATCTAAAGGATTATATATGCAATGCTTTGCAACTCACCAATGTCACCAGTTCTTGTTTTCTTTCCTCTATTACTCCTTCTCAGTTTTCTTTTTCCAGCTTGTCTTCCACAAATCAAGCATTCATAAATTCCCTCTCAAACCTCCAAGAACATACTAGCTACACTCAAGCTATGATACACCCAGGTTGACAAAATGCCATTGCTAATGAAATTGCAGCGCTTGAATTAAACAAAACTTGGGAGGTTGTGGAGTTACCTCATGGGAGAAAGGCATTACCCTGTAAATTGGTGTATAAAATCAAACAACATTCAGATGGAAGCGTGGAAAGACTCAAAGCTCGATTGGTAATTAGAGGCGATATACAAATAGAGGGAATAGACTTCAATGAAACATTTTCATCGGTGGTTAAAATGACAAAAATTAGGTGTATCTTGTTTGTAGCAGTCAAAAAGAATTGAGGATTATTTTAACTAGATGTGGATAATGCATTTTTACATAGAGATTTAGATGAGGAGGTGTACATGAAATTTCCAGTCTGACTTACTCCTCCTTTCTCAAATAATGTTTGTAGGTTAAAGAAAGCCCTTGGGCTTCGACAGACATCTCGGCAATGGTATGCCAAATTGACTTCTGCCTTAAATTTCAAAGGTTTTACTCATTCATTAAATGACTATTCCATGTTCTTTAGGAAAACAGATTCTTCTATATATATTGTGGCTATCTATGTAGACAATATCTTGTTAACGGGAAATGACATCGAAGAGATAAATGGCCTTATAGTCTTCCTGAATCAAGAGTTCAAAATTAAAGACTTGGGAAACTTGCACTATTTCCTTGGTATGGAGGTTCTTCGCGAGCAGCGGGGTCTAATTCTCAGTCAACGCAAGCTCACTTTGGATTTGCTGGTAGAATTTGATATTCTCGGCCTTACTGCAGTATCTTTCCCTCTTGATCCCACATCAAAATTGCTTGCTAATTCGGGTGATCTAATCAAAGACCCAACTTTGTATCGCCGTCTACTCGGAAAGTTAAATTATCTCACACATATTCGCCCAGATCTTGCCTTTATAGTACAACATTTGAGCTAATATATGCAAGATCCAAGGGACCCTCATTTGAATGCTACTCTTTGTGTCCTTCGCTACTTGTTGAAGGACCATGTCTGGGATTATTCATGTCTTCATCACCATCCTTTGAATTGATAGCTTTCTGTGATTCGTATTGGGGGGATTGCCCCAATTAACGAAAGTTTGTAAGTTGATTTTACATAGCTCTTGGTGATTCTCCTATCTCCTGGAAGTCAAAGAAGAAGACTTCTATCTCCCTCAGCTCTGCTGAAGATGAGTATTGGTCCATGAGGAGAGTTGCTGCCGAGTTGACTTGGTTGGTACGATTATTCACTGATCTTTCGATTCTTATAGCTTTGTTGGTTCCCCTTCACTCGGATAGCAAAGCTGCTATACATATTGCCAAAAATCTCGTTTTTCATGAGCGAACCAAGTATGTGGAGCTTGATTGCCATTTCGTCCGACAATAATTTCTTGCTGGTTTAATTTCACTCTCATTCACTCCGTCTTCATCTCAATTAGCCAATTTATTCACCAAGCCCTTAACAGGGCCTCTTCACAGTAACCTTCTGGGCAAGTTGGGTGTGTTTTCCTCCCCCTCCAACTTGAGGGGGGGTGTTGGTGTAGATAATGGTGAAACAGTAACAACGAAGAAGACAGAGGTTTGCTATGTGTTTCTTGTCTGGAAAAAAAAAACTTTTGGAAGATTAGTCATATATATTTATTTTATTCCTTGTAATTATCTTTTAGTTTTTTAAACAAAGTAGGACACTTAGTTTGTTAGATAAAGTAGGACACGTTTCATAGTTGGTCAGTCACGTTCTTCATTATTTTTACACAGTTTGTTGTTCAAGTATTTCGTGAGTTGTATATATACGCATCTGTACAGTGATGTCAAACATACAAAAAAGAGAGTTTTCTCTAAATCAATTTCTTGCTATCTTTTCATATCTTGACACAAGATTCAATGTTCGAATTTGCGTATCAAAGTTGTGAGGAGAAGTTTATGATCTGTCACCAACATGAAGAATCAGGCCATTTTTAGCCAAAATTGGTGTCAATTCTTTGATGTGGAATTTGAGTTATTTTAGTTGGGTCTGCTAAAAGCACCTGTTGGTGTGATTTTGAGTTATGAAGAGAAGAGCACCAAATGTTTAGGACCTATTTGCTGCGTTTTTTTTAAGACTAGGAAGGGCACCAATTACTGCATATTTGGCTAAATAGAGTCGGATTCAGGATATGAAAGCTTCGGTAGAGAAAATACACCCAAGGCTTGAACTTGTATCCTTAAAGGCGTTAAACTTGAGCTAACCATTGGCTCCACAAGACTCATTTGTATAAATATACATGTATATCAGAATTTCATGAGTCGAGTTGTCTGGGTGACGTGGCACCCCTTCCGGTCTACATAGAACTGTCCCTAGCTATGGTGCTAGATGGAGTTTGAAATTAAGCATTCCATGTGTGGTAGTAGTACCTGGTGCCAGTGGCGGAGCCACCTTACAATGAGGGGGTCATCCGAACCCCCTTCGGCGGAAAATTATATGATTTATACATGATTAAAATAATTGTTTAGGTATATATAGTAGATGTCGAACCCCCTTCAGCTACTTCGTGTGTCTATTTTTTTAGATTTTGAACCCCCTTACTGAAAATCCTGGCTCCACCACTGCCCAGTGCTCATTCTTTTGAGAGAATAATGATGGATGGAGTTAGTATGGTTTGGATATACAAAGATAGTGATTTTTTCATTGATCCTCCTACTCTTATAGAAAATGATTTGGTAAAAGATTGGTCCAACTTTAGTGATTTTTACTTCTCCATTTATCCTACATTTTAAGGAAATGATATGGCCACATCGTCTTTCGATTTCGATATAGTTTATCGTCTCATTGAATCTATTGCAATAGGTGATGATTTGGTTCAATATAAATCGATAATTTGATTCATGAAGTTGATGTCTTTTGATGCGTCGAGATACTACAATTAATGAGATACTATCCAAATAAGAGGAGTTACTAGAATTGTGCACCAAGAGTTTTAGACTTGGGGCATATTTGGTACAACAAAAAGCTTGTTCGAATGCGAGAGATCATGTGTGACAAAAAACAATTGGGACACAAAAATCAAGACGCCTGGTGAAAGCTTTGGTAGCATATGAAGCTAGTTTAATGTCAAAGCATCAAGAAAATATGCATAAGTTGTTGCATCTTCAGTGGGTCATTCCAATACTTTGATCTAATTTCTTATTGATTAACTCAAGATTTAGCTAGAGATCCTGTAATTTCTTGAAAAATCTTGAGTTAGACCCAAAGATAAAAATGAAAAATCGTCCCAGTTTTTTTGGATGCATCGTTTGTATACCTCAAGTGATTCTCTTGGAAGGAGTTTGTTCATCCATGATTTTGATTGTATCAAAGGAGAAAATTGAAAAATCAAAAGAAATCAATGTGATACACAAATACAAATAAATTAGAAGATTGAAACCGCAATAAAAAAAAAATTTAAAAAAATTATTTTTTTTAAACAGCCAAAAGTTGCCTTGAAATCTTTGCAGCATATTTGAGAGGGAGGGAAGAAATTTTTAAAATTTTAAAATCTGATTGTGCTCAACTGAATTAGGGAGAAATAAAAAAATTATGGAGAAAGAGATAGTATAACTTTTTAATAAGTGTGGAAACAGAATTATACAAAAATGAACGTGGCTTACGTAAATACGGTTAAAGATTTGTGGTGAGGAGTAAATTATTCGAACTATAGCTATATTAAATAATTAAATAGTATATGTTTGCTAATTAGCTGTGTAAATTTCCCTTCTTTGGGTTAATAGTTTTGATTATTTTGTTGGTTCCATATGATGATAGTAGTTTATTTTTGTAAAATCAACTTTACTCTAAGTTAATCATATAATTTTATTTTTTTTTAAAAGCGTAGTTACTCTCTTTGTAATGAACTTCGTTATTATCGTTGCTTAGTGGTATATAAGCTCAAAAGAATGTCTGACTATTATTATTAACTAGCACAGATTTTTGGTTTATAGTAAAAGCTAAAGCATGGTCAAATGAAAAAATAAATCATTATAATTTATAAGCATTTAGAACTATAGTAAAATCAAAATCATAAGATACATTAACTATATTTAGCAGAAGTTTATAAACTAAAGTGTGGTCAAATAACAAAACACTTTTTTCAGTAGCTTAAAACACTTATTATGACTCAAGTTAAAAAAAAAATCAGTAGGTTTCAACACTTGTTGTTTAGAAATTTAAAAGAACATAAAACATAAATCTAAAAAAACTAACACATGTTCACATCAACTAATTAAGTATTACATAACTTAAAATAGTAGTAGTAAAATTTTCTAACCTTCACCCTAATATCTTCAAGCCATGAGTGAAGGACTCTATGAAGTTGTTGTCCACTATAAAATTCTTGTATTTGGCGTCTAAAATTCAGTTAATATGAAATAGAGGGAGTATTACACAAGCAAGTGGATAAAAATGATTACTTGAGTTTGTCTCCTCGCCACTCACATTAATAATTTATTTATTTTTACCTTTTAAAAAGGTACGGTCTAATTCTATAAAAAGTCTCAGACCTTCTTTCCAGCGTTGTTTTGAAGCTTGAAATTGCTTTTCATAGATTGATCATTAAATCAATATGGATTACTCCTCCTCAATTTTTGTGTGTATACTTTCAACTTATTGTAATCATCAACTTAATTATTATTTTATTTGTTCAAAACTCTCTTCAGGTTTGACTCACTAATTCAGATTTCAAGTCAATTATCATGTCTTTAACCTTATATTTAGGGTTATTATTCAGAACTTTAAAACAAAAATTAGATGATTATAATTAAAAAACAATTAGACTTCTAACTCCGTTTACGCCGTTAAAAAAAGCTTCAATTAAAAATTGATGCTCCAGCAGCGTTGTTGTAAAAAAAAAAGTTAAAATAATTTTTAATTAGCAGCGATTTCTTAATTAAAAAAATGGGAATTATTTTTTTCTTAAAATCGCTGGAGAGCAGCGTTTTTGTAAAAAAGTAATAATTTTGAATCTTTCTTTTTGACAAAAACGCTGCTAATTAAAAAAAATTGAAATTATTTTTTTCTTAAAATCGCTGCTCTAGCAGCGCTTTTGTCAAAAAAAATAATTTCAATTTTTTTTAATTAGCAGCAATTTCTCAGCGCTTTTAAGAGTTTTAAAAAAATAAAAAAACTGACAAAATCGCTGCTGGAGCAGCAATTTAAGAAGAAAAAAATCGAAACTTATTTTTTTTTACTAAAACGCTGCGATTTTAGTTTTAAATTATTTTTTTTTACAAAATCGCTGCTGGGGCAGCGATTATTAATTGAATTTTTTAACGACGGAAACAAAGTTAACTTTGTGCAAAGGATATTGCTCCCTCAGGAGTGATTTTGCCCTTTTGATCTTAAAAAAAATTGATATGCTATTTATGTTTTTTTACGCAAAAAAATTACCCTTTTGACTCCGGACTCTAACAAAAAAAAAAAGAGACATGAACCACCAATCACCAGTTTAAAATCTCTAAAATGAAGAAACGATAAATAAAAAAAGGACATGGACCATAAAAACCAATACAATACAAACAAAGCTCGAATGGTAAGGTTGTTGGATTGGGTTTAAAAATCTATATGAACCAATAAGATGAAGCTATTTGTTTAATAAAATGACTTATCAATATATATTGCCATGTCATTTTGCTGTTAAAAAGGATCATCCTTATACTTTAAAAAAACGTTTTGGACATTTTTTATATGATAAGTGGGAGGAAGGCCTTTTTCAAATCATTTATGATTCGTTAAAGCAGTGGCGTAGACACTACTTTTTTTTTAAGTTGTGTCGCCATTTAAAGGATAAGAATGACTCGAGAAAAAATTGTAACAATCTAATAAAATAATTATTATGAATAACTAAAAATAGAACTTCAAGCACATAATAAAAAAAAAAATAACAAAACAAAAATACTAACATAATGTGGAGATTCGAGATGCCGAATGAAGATGAACATGAATAGTTTTTTTTTTTTTTGAAGAAACTCACAAGTCACGCATATATAAATATATGGAGTCAACAATATTTTTATTAATTTAAATATACTTCTAAACTCAAAGATTTTAAGTTTTATTTCAATTCTAAAATAAAAGGTAGTAGGTAGATTTTAAATGAATTAGAGTGGATCAGTAGATTTCTAATAATGGCCCTACATTTTTTTAATTTAAAGCTATAATTTAAGAGAGAGAGAACCAATTTAAAACTTAAATTTAAGAGAAAAATAAAACAGAAACTGTGCAGGAATCAAATTCGCGACATCTTATGCATGAATAAGATGCTTTAACCACCGGTGCTGAGAGAAATTTCATACAAGCAGTGTCTTTTTAATTCCTTTTATCGGTTTATTATTTTCTTTTTAAAATATATATGTATATTTTAGTAAAATTTTCGATGAAGCCGTGTCACGTGACACCCCTTCCATCAACATAAATTCGCCCCTATGTTAGAGACATTTTTCTTATCATTTTTTGAAGATAAATATAGAGCTTCATTAAAAGTAGAATATATGAGACTTTTTAAATCCGTCTCAACACATACCTCTCATAAATCTTTATAAGAATTTTCATTTTTCTGTTCAAATTATATATATTCTTTCACTGTTTTAATTTATTTATCTTATTTTAATTTGACATAAAATTTAACAAAATAAAAAAAAAAATTAAATCTTATAATCTTAAATTAAAAATAATATAAACAAAGCATATATAATAAAAAAAGGACATGGACCACCAATCGCGAAAGGACAGGACCACTATAACTAATACAATATAAATAAAGCATAAAAAAGAAATCAAAATACACAATTTTTAACAGATATTTTTGATATTACAAACCGAAATAAATTAATGTCGGCAAAGTAGAATTACTTTTGGGACAACTTCCACATTGCTAACGTTAATAAAGCAAAAAATACGTTTTGTTTTTTCTCTATGGAAAAGACAAAATAAGGATGAAAGTTCAATTTTTGCGACCTCATAATTTCCATGGTAAAAAATATCTAGGTATCCATCCAATTTAACTATATATTTAATAATGAATAACTAAAGCTTATAAAGAAAATAAAAATATAAAAAAAATAAGGTGGAGGGTATTTTTTAAAAGAAACAACTTATTATTAGAAATTAATAAAAAACTATTTTCAACATAACTTATCCTGACATAACTAATCTCAGCATAACTTTTATTCAAACCAAAATGACACTTAAATTATTTAAAATGAGTTAGTTTATTATTTATTGCGTTTTTAGCAAATATGCCCTTATTGCTATGTTTTTAACTCAAATATGTCCTCCAATTAATAAAATAGTTCAAAAATACCCTTCTTATAGAGAGAGTAGATGATACATGTGAGCTCATTATTACTTAATTGCCCAAGGTGTTAGTGCAATAACAACAAAACAAAAGGGATAGGGTGATGTTTACCTATCCCCCTCCCCCCCCCCCCCTCCAATAAGTTAGCTAGGTGGGTCCATGTAAGCTCATTGATTAATTGCGCAAGGTGTTAGTGTAATAACAATAATATATTCAATGCAATTTTACAAGTGACGTTTCAAGAGGATAGAGTCTACGCATTGTCCAAGGTGTGAGTGCAATTACTAATATATAAATCAATGGTGCATGGCAAAGCAAGCATGGAGAGAAACATAAAGATGGGAGCATCATCAATTTTCGAAATAGGTAATGAGACAATTAACACTATCAATGTTAAGAGCTCTTCTTCATTGCCATGTTCATTGTTAGTTTTTTCACCAACAACGAAAGGATCCTATCCGGTTTTACTCTTTTTCCATGGCTTCATGCTCCAACCCAGCTGGTACAAATCCCTCCTTCAACACATTTCTTCCCATCGATATATCATTGTTGCTCCTCAGGTACCACTTACCACAACTTCATCATATATACTTTTAACATATTTAGTGTTGGTTATACAAAAAACTATTTATAATTACATAAACATTATTCCTACCATATTGTCTCACTAATTAATAATTTCATACCAGATTTCAAGTCAAATACACCTAGATACATGTATGTTTGCTATAAGATACACTTTGAAATACAGATACATAGGAAGAGAGGCGAGCGAGAGAGCGGGAGAGTTAGAGTATCCTAAATAGAAGTGGATCACACTAGATACATGCATCTCAGATACATAGAGAGATAGTTAGAGTATCTCAGATACATATGAATACACTTGGATACAATGTATCTAAAACAAATTTCACCTAATTATGACCTACAACACTAGATACATGTATCTGGTATATGAAATTTCACACTAATGGTAATTTCGAAATTTTACAGGAAGGCACGTATTTAGGCGTTATACTAGTAAAATTTGTGTTGTTTGCTATATGAATCTTCATTGTCGCTATTTATTTATGCCTCTCTTAGCTTTTACTACTAGTTTTTATTATATATTTTAATTTTGGTTAGTAAAAATCGTGACTGTCACTCAGATTTATTTGTTACATGTAGCAGTTTCCTCTTATAAACCAGGAAGTGAAAAACGTAAGGAAAATAGCAGAATGGTTAATCAACAACCTCAAATCCGTAGTGCCGGAGAAAGTTCAACCGGACCTCGAGAAAGTGGCGATCTCCGGTCACAGCAAAGGCGGTAATACGGCATTCGCCGTAGCTTTTGACAGCTCAATGCCTCTAAAATTCTCAGCACTCCTTGGAATTGATCCAGTAGCAGGAGCCTCCACGTCCTGTCTACGTCCTCCCTATGTTCTCGAATACATCCCTCGTATTTTCAATCAATCAATCCCTGTTGCTGTTCTTGGTGCTGGCTTGTCAAATCAATCAACATGTTGTTTGCTCCAGTCAGGTTGTTTGTCCTGATTTTCTTATCATAATCGTGTTTGTAAGTCTTTTTATGGTTATGAGATAGTGCCAGAGTTACATTTTTTATTAAATAATTCAAAACATGAAAAAGTAAGAAGAATTGGCTTAAAATAGTAATTAGATGAACCCATTGGCCTGCCTGACTCTGCTCCTGACTAGGGAGTTTCGTTTAGAGAGGAGCTAATAGACTGTTCATAACTGTATTGACTAAATCACATTCAAGATTTGTTTTATTAGCATCTACATGACACTTTATTATTTCGATCCTAATACAGTTGCGCCAAATGGAGTTAATCATGCAGAGTTTTTCAACGAGAGTAAGCCCCCTTGTTATTATTTCATGGCTAAGGATTACGGTCATGCAGATATGCTGGAAGCTGAAGGAATAATGGCAATTTTAATCAGAATTCTAATGAAAAGTGGAAAAGGATCTAAGGACAGTATGATAAGAGCTGTTGGAGGAATTGTGGTAGCATTTCTTAAGGCTTATTTGGAAGGTCAAATTGATGATTTAAATGATATTGTTAAATCACCTAATCTTGCTCCTATTACTCTTGATCCAGTTATATCTATCAAGGATTAATTAATTAGAATTGTATTCAAAAGATCTTTTTAAGTATGTGGATGTT
>JAJOOB010011888.1:0-11654 GCA_029582485.1 Solanum tarapatanum | reverse complement strand
CTTTTAATTGCCACCAAATGTCATGTTCCACCTCCTCCCTGATCTTAATCATCTTCCTCCATACCTGTGAAGCTCCGATACTAATTGCAATTACCGGATGCACTTTCTTGCAGTACTTATTCCACATGTATTCAGCCCATAACGAGTTTGTGGAGACTCAAAAATTCCACCATAACTTAGCAAAAAGTGCTTTGTTTATATCTTGTATCCTCCTAAATCCAATTCCACCTTCCTCCTTTGGTAGACACATATCTTCCCATGCCACCCAATGCTTTCCTTTTATTCCCCCAACCTTTCCCCAAAAGAATTTTGCAAAGATTTGATGAATCTGCTCCATGACCTTCTTGGTTGGACTCATTGATGATAATAAGTATATTGGCATTGACTGAAGTACATGATTAACTAGCACCTGCTTACCTCCAAAAGAAAGGAATTTATTATGCCAAGAAAAAATTCTCTTTGCAATTTTCCTTATCAATTCCTCAAAGTAACTTGAGTTGCTCCTCCCATAATAAACTGGACAGCCCAAGTAAGTGAAAGGAAAATTCCCTTGTCTTATTCCTGTTAACCTTCTCAATCTTATTGCGACAATCAAAGGTGTATTCTCATGGAGATAGAAACAACTTTTTTATTTATTAATCATTTGCCCTGAGATGCACTCATAATCTCTTAGCACCTGCATCATTTTGATTACTGACCTTTTTTCTCCAGAACAGAAAAGGATAGTATTATCTGCGTAAGATAAATGATTTATCTTTGGACTCCATTTTGGCAACCCATAGCCCTTGAAATTTGCATCCCCATTGAGACCTCTAGCTAGGACTTCTGCTGCAATAATAAACAAAGTAGGGGAGAGTGGATCTCCTTGCTTCAGACCTCTAGATGATCGAAAAAAACCATGAGCCCTCCCATTGATCAACACAGGGTACCAATTGTTGGACATAATCCTCCATATCATATCAATAATTATTTCAGAAAAACCAAAACTCCTCATCACTTTGGTTAAAAAAGACCATGAAACTCTATCATATGCCTTGGCCATATCCAATTTCACAACCACATTAACATTTTTACTCCTTTTATTCATATCTCTGATTATCTCCTGTGCCAATAATACATTTTCTGTAGTACTTCTGCCCTTAACAAAACCTGACTGTGTTGGAGAAATAATCTTGGGTAAAATCACCACAATTCTATCATGTATTACTCTGGATATGATCTTATTCATAAAATTACTAAGACTTATTGGTCTTAGCTCTGAGAAAGTTCGAACCACTTCTTTCTTCGGCAGAAGCACTAAGTTCGTATGAGTAATGCTCTTTGTCAATTCTTGCCCACAGAAAAATGCTCTAACCACCTTAGTGATATCTTCCCCAATGATCTCCCAACAGCACTGGAAAAAATGTCCTGTGAATCCATCCGGCCCACAAGCACTATTCCCATTTAATTCAAAAACCACACCTTTCACTTCCTCCAGATCTGGCAGTCTACTCATTACCACATTTTCTTCTTCTGTTATACATTTTGGTATGTGCTCGAGCATGGCAGAATCAGTCGCCATTGTTTCTGCACAGAATTGCTGCTCAAAAAAATGTACTGCAGCTCGACCAATCTGTTCATTGGACTGTAACTTTATCCCCTGATCATCCTCTATTTCGGAAATGTGCAACTTCTTCCTTTTCCCTTTTATATAAGAATGGAAGAATTTCGTATTGCTATCCCCATCAGAAAACCATTTCATCACCGCCTTTTGCTTCCAAAATTCTTCTTCAATTTTCAAAAATTTCTTCAATTATGCTTCTGCTTTGCTCAAACCTTCCCTGTTGCTTTCAGATGGATGTATCTCCATCTGAGCTTCCTTCACCTTTATCACATCTTCTATTGTGGCAATTTGTTGAACGATATCCCCATAAACAGTTCTGCTCCACGCGGATAATGCCTTTTTAATTTTCTTCAGTTTAGCTTGAAACTCAACGAAAGGGTTCCCAATAAAATCCACACACCAATTATCTTCCACAATCTTCTTGAAATATTTGTGTTTACTCCAAAAATTCAAGAACCGAAATGGTTTTAACGTAGGTCCCTCAACAGAATCACATGTCATGTGGAGAGGAGCATGGTTAGATCCATGTCTGATCAGATGATGGACCTCAGAAGATGGAAAAATATCCATAAATTCTTGATTTACAAGAATCATATCCAACCTTTTAAAAATACAATCTTCTTCAATTCGCCCATTCCACCAAGTAAATTTACTACCTGATGTACGTATTTCAGATAACGCACATGAAGTAATACAGGATGCAAAATCCAAAGCTTCATTTTGAGTAAACTGAAGGCCTCGTAGTTTTTCCTCCTCATTAAGAATTACGTTAAAATCTCTTCCAACCACCCATGGGCAATGCTCCCTTCCTGCTAAATCTTCTAGTTCCTCCCATAATTCTAACCTTTCCAAGGCAGTGCATCTCGCATACACAGCCGTAATCAGAAAAAAATTATCCCTTATTTTAGACTTTATTGTTATTTGCTGCATTGTATCAAGAATGATGTTGGCATCTCAATCTGTTCTCCAAAAATACCAAATTTTTCTGGAATAGTTTACCCCGGCATGCTCAAAACCTAACTTCCTTTTGTATTGATCTAGCTCCGCTGGACTTTGGAACGGTTCCATTAAAGCTATGAATGAATAATGATGTCTTTTATTTAAGTCCATTAATCTCTCAAAAGATTTTTGAGTATTAACCGACCTAATGTTCCATAAAAGAATTTTCTCAATCATTGATCACTATTAGACGCCTTCTCCCTGCTACTCCTTGTTTGGAGGCAAGGTTCGCTTACCTTTTCTTGCCCCATACTTCAAGCTATTAGTATGTCTAGGTGATAAATCACCTGCCTTGCTAATTTGCTGAATGTTATATTCGATATCCTCATCCTCTTCTGTGTCCTTTCTGTGTTGCAATACCTCATCATCTTCTTCTATTAAGTTCGGAGTTTTCCTTATTTCGATGTCCTCTATCTCCATGAAGCTATTTCTCCCCAATGTCCTGCATGATTCCAACATGTTACGTGAACCAGAATCATTAAACTTATCTTCTGTTCTCTGATCTTTCCCTTCATAATTCTCCTTTGTTGAACCATCTTTGTCAATATTCCTCTCCGTTCTACCACCTCCTTTTTTGCTTGCCTGGTGATTGTTCTCTGTATGTCCTGAAGTCTCTATATTTTTTATTCCTGCCTGACTGTTCCCCTCCATAGAGTCATTTTCTCTTGTGCCTCCTTGCCTTTTGATGCTCTTCTCTTTGTTATTACTCATTTGAATACCAGGCGTATCTCCGTTTGTGTCCACCGCATTCAAATCTAATTTCTCCCCTTCTCCTCCTCCCTCTTGTTCATCTTGTGCTAACATATTGAATGTATTTCTAGTAATTAAACCAACCCTGTTCCAAACCTGTTCTGGCTGTTTTATTTTATCACCTCCCCATTTTTTGTGTCTATGCTCCACAAGACCTTCTTCTCTGATGAATTTTTGGTTGTTTCCAGCCTTTTCTACATCATTCACATCTGATTTCCTCTCCTTAGAATTCATCTGTTTTCTTTCTGTTCTCTTCCCATCCACTTGTCCTGCTTTCTCTTTTGGATACAATTCTGGGTGCACAACAAAACATTGTTCCTCATTGTGTCCCTGAATCATACATGTTTGACAATACTTTGGTACATAATCGTATTTGATCTTGATCCACTTCTCCAATACCTCCTCATTCTTCATTTTCATCCCAATTTTAATCCGCTTTGGGAATTCTCTTAGTAAATCTACCTCCACTTTTACTCTTGCACAACTTGGCCGCGTTTGATTCTTTGTTGCCATGTCCACCTGAAGTGGCTTTCCTACTACTGCTGCAAGTGAAAATACAGCATCCTCTCCAAAAAAGTTTGGCGGCAGTGATGGAAACGATATCCAAGCAATAGCTGTTGTTGTTTCCTCTTCTGGATTAAACATCGGATCCCATTTCAACGTTCTCATAGGGAAAGACCAGTTATTTTGAGTAATATAGAACGCTGGCTTGGATAATAGATGCACATAATCCTCCAATAACGTTGCTCTGATTAAAACATGTCTATTGCTAAGCAACCCAATGTTACATTCACCCTTTAGTTTACATTGTTTAGGTATCAACTTTCTAAGATCTTGTATATCCGGCCATCCATATGAAAACTTCTTGATCACCGCATATTCCAGGTTTTCATTGACAATCATCTGATTTACTTCTTCTACGTCCCATATGACTTGAGGTTCTCCATGCAAATATGAAATTGGTTTGAGTGGTAATGGTTTCTTGTTAGGTTTTTTCAGTCCCAGTGCATCAGCGTATGAGTGCCCAGATGGAATTACCAGCCAGCCTACCTCCGCAGGAGGTTGGCCGCCGATCGTGGCAGCCATCGGTGACTTGACAAGAAGGGGTTTTACGGTATTAGGGTATAAACAATCGAGTTTTTTTTATTTTGATGCATTGATTTTATATGATGAAAATATATGATTATTGTTTTTAAAGTGAAATATTGATGTTAGCCAAGGACCTTAATTTCTCTAAAAAGTATTTTTTTTTCATCAAAATAAATGTTTTTGGCTTCCCAACAACAATGTCAAACATGCTCTACTAGATTAAACATCTCAATTAGGATTTCTAGAATGTAAGAGTCATATATAATTGCTAAAATAATGAAAACTAAATAACTGTTCTTAAATAAGTAGATAAATCAAGTTTTTCCCATTTTAATCTTAAATTAAAGAATATGAAGAGTCGTAGTTAAATGAATATAAACCATTACCAGGGTTCTTCACTATCATTTCAATTCTAAGGTATTTGATTTAGGGTATAATTCTACTAAATGTCAAATAATTAGGTACGGTAACGAATTCAAATAATTGAAGGTTTTATACTATCATTTTGAATTCTCTCATGGTCATAACATACACGATTTTTTTTTTGTTTGAGAAAGACATAAAGTCACAATTAGAGTTGTCCCAAATTTTCAAAAAGACATCTTCACTTTGAAACCGTCCTATTACCTCATTAAACAATGATGCATTGATATTATTATATCATTTTTCGGTCAGCCCCAGATTTTAAGAAGCAAGTGTGTTCACATCAATCATTACATGACACGTGTTAACTTAATTAAAAATAAAAATAAAAAATTCATTTTAAGTTTTTTCTTTATCTCTCTTTTAATTTTTGACTTATTTTAATTTTGATTTCATCTTCCATCCCCCACTTTCAACTTTCAAGTTGATCTATCCCTCCATTTTCTTTTTTTTTTCACCTCCCACCCTCACCCCATCCCCACGTCAAGTTGAATCCCTCTCCTTTTTTTTTCCTTCTTCTTTAATCAAATTCTTTTCTTTTTTTTTAGTATTTTTTTATAAAAAAGAAATCATACTATTTGCTAGACTTTATTGAATTATTGATAACAAAATTAATTATTTTTCTAAGAAAATTTAAAATTTTATAACTTCAAAATTAGAAATGATAACTTTGAAAGAATCAATGAATTCCCCGAAAATTGAAAGAACTTGATAGAAATCGGATAAAAAAAAACTATATGATGCCTCCTAATCTTAAAATCTAATGGGTTTATCAAATTGTTCGAAATGTAAGAAAATATTTAGTTAAAGTTTTAATTTTGAATCAAATATAGAATACACACATAAATTTTCTTTGTTATCGTCATAGATGAAAGAATTCATAATTTTGAATCAAATACAGAATACACAGGCATAAATTTTAACAAGGATGTCCAAAAACAATGATGTGTGTACAAGCTGTTTCAGACCTCCTTAGAATTCAAAGTGGATGGATATTCTTGCAAGAATTTTAACAATTACTTGTTCTGATTCTACATATTGCTCATATTCAATTAAAACAAACATGAGCAGAAGGAGGAATTTATTTATGGTGTCGAGGGTTCTTGTCTGATTAGCTAGATGATGATGATGCAATACTTGGTTTGTCACCTTGGTGTTGTAGAAGTTATTAATTCGCGCTTATAATTATTTCCAAGTGCAATATTAATATTTCTAGTTGTTTCTAAGAGGCTATGTGTGCGGCCATTTGGATATAATTTAGATAAATATTATGGGAGGTGGGTTGGGGTGGGGTGGGGTGTGGAATGGTGGGGTGAGGGCTATGGGGGTGGGGAGGACAGAGGACACAATCAATGTGGAATGTAACTTGTTTTCCCTATTTCATCAGGAAAGTCATTTTCCTCATTTTTAAGGAGCAGTTTTTCTATGACGCTCTGTCTAGTGATATAAATTCGGAAAAAAAAAGGAGCAGTTTTCTTATAGAAAATGTTTTTCAAAGTATTTGATGAAACGAACAAGGAAAAATTGGAAAACATTTTCTACAAAACACAACCTTAAAGTCATGACATGCTCAGGTTGCTCGTAGTAATGCTAATGACATCCTTGGTCTGGAGAATAGCAGTTGATGTACAGAAAGCTCCATTTGGTTGTAGACCTGATGCTGTGTTTAGTGTATTAGTTTATGTAGATCATTAGATTCTTTTGATGAAGGATGAACAAAGACATTCAATTCTTTAGTGTCATGAACCAAAACACCCAATAAAAATAATCTCTATATTACTAATTAGCTAATCTCATTATAATTAATCCCTGCATAGCTTGTATCCAAATCATTTAAATTGAATTTTGAACCTAAATAATACAAAATAAATACTTTGATGATTTGTTTTTAAGTCCTTGCACAACTATTGACAAACTGATATCTTATTTTCTGGAGGGCTGAAAGAGCATCTTCAATGTTAACTCTTGCATCAGGTGACACTAAAGTGCAACTCAATGCCAATTCCATGATAGACAATACACATTGCATTTTCTCTTTCATATGTTCTTCCTCTGGCCTTAACAAATTGTCATCCACAACTCCATTAGGAAAAGAATCATTAATCCAACATCTTAGGCTCAAATCTCCCGTAAACATTTCATCACTTGGTCTCATACCTGTAAATGTTTCCATCATCATGATACCGAAACTATAAACATCACAACATTTGGATACTATTCCGTCCAGTCCATACTCTGCAATCATGGGAGAAATCTTGTTAGATAAAGTTTGAAATGTGAAAATCTAAAGGATGTCAAGTTTGAAATTTCAATTACCTGGAGCAATGTATCCAATGGTTGCAATAGTCCTTGTTTGTACAAAAGTCTCCCCATCACTTAGCAATTTTGAAATGCCAAAATCACTCACATGACCAACCATGTCTTGATCAAGCAAGACGTTGCTTGGCTTCAAGTCACAATGCACCACGGGTGTTGGATACCCGTTGTGGAGATAATCTAATGCCGATGCCACGTCTATCATAATGTCCAACCTCTTCAACATGTCTAAGAACAAATCATGAGAGTGTAGCCACTTATCAAGTGTTCCATTGGGCATGTATTCCAATACTAAGGCTTTGAAGTCTGGATTGGAACAACTAGTGATCACTCTTGTTAGATTTCTATGGCGAAGGTTGCGTAGTATCTCACATTCTGTTTCAAAGCTCTTGAATGCTCCCTCCAATTGCACATTGAATACCTTAGCTGCCAAAAGATTCCCATCTTTAAGTATCCCTTTGTATACCATACTGAAACTTCCGGTACCAAGCAAATTGCTCTCGCTGAATCCTTCCGTTGCTTGCTGAAGTTCATAATAAGAGATTCTTTCATGTCTTTTAACCAAAGATGCATCTGTTTGACCTGAATTCTTCCTTCTCTTTTGCCACCTTAACAAAACATATCCTAGAACCAATGTGAGAATCATCGATCCAATACCTAATATGATATACAGACTTGTTAGGACTCTGTGTCTCCTTGATTTCTTGGTGGATTTGATGAGGCATGGCGACACATTAAAGCGAGGAGCACCACAGAGTGCAGAATTGGAAATGAAAGATTGACTGGTGAAGTTTGCAAATGGACCACTACTAGGAATTTCTCCTCTTAATTTGTTAAAAGAGATGTTAAAGTAGTTGAGATGTGAGAGTGTTTCAAGTGACTTTGGAATTTCACTAGTAAGATTGTTGTAAGAAAAATCCAAGAATTCCAAGCCCACCATTTTCCTGAATGAACTCGGAATAGGCCCTTCCAATTTATTGTGTGCCATGGAAAGACTAATCAACTTTTCAAGACCCCCTATAGTACTGGGAATATTTCCAGAAAAATCATTTCTTGACAGATCAATTAGTGACACAGCCTTTAGATTACCAACCTCAGGAGGTATGCGCCCGCTAAACAGATTTGCTGATGCATTGAGTTCCAAGAGATCTTGAAGGCTCCACAGGGTTTCAGGTAAGGTGGAAGTCAATCTGTTGAAAGCTAAATGAAGATATCTTAAAGTAGAAACATTTCCTAAACATGCTGGAATTGAACCAGATATTTGATTTCCAGTCAATTTTAAAGCTCCAAGATTTCCTAAACTGCAGATATCATCAGGTATTGTTCCACTTAGGCTGTTATTTTCTAAGTAAAATTCTTGAAGATTCTTCATGCTTCTCAACTGCTCAGGTATCAAACCAGTCAAGTCATTATGAGACAGAGCTAGCACACCTAAGCTACTCAGGTTTCCAATTTCTTCCGGGATTGTGCCCTTCAGTTTGGTTCTACGTGCAACAAACATCCGAAAAGAATCAGAAAAGTTTCCAATAGAGGATGGAAGAAAACCATTCAAAGGATTATCTTCAATGACCACTTCTCTTAAATATCTACAATTAGTCAGGGACGAGACGAATCTTAACTCAGAAGAAGATGGCTCATTAATGAAATTGTTACCTCCCAAGAATAGGACTTCAAGAAACTCTAATGAACCAAGTGAATCAGGAATTGGACCTGTAAACTTGTTGTCTGCAAGGTCTAGAAGTGTTAGCTTTGAAGAATTCGAGATGGTAGGAGCAATTCGTCCACTGAGTTCATTTGATCCAAGGTAAACTTCTTCAAGACTAGGCGTTCCAACGCCTAAATCTGAAGGTAAACTACCTGATAACTGATTTCCATACATTGTCAATATCTGCAATGCTGAAATGTTGAAAATTTCTGCAGGAATAGTACCATTTAACTTATTATTTCTTAACCCAAGTACTTGGAGGTTTTGTAGGTTACCTATCTCGACCGGTAACTCTCCTGTCAATTAGAGTAAAATGCATAAACATTAGTACATATTGATATTGCTTAGCTTTTGAGAAATCTTAAAATAAACACAAAAGCATAAAGATATACTTCCTCCATTTCAATTTGTTTGTCTTACTTCCCTTTTTAGTCAGTTCGTCTTTTTTTCTTAATTTCAACTTTTCACGTGACCTGTTTAAGACTCTAAGATTATAGGGTATTTTGGTACATTTTACAGACAATAAGATTCAAAAGTCCTTTTTACTTCCTTAAACTAGTGCCAAGTCAAAACTAGATAAACAAATTGAAACAGAGGGAGTAATTCATACGACATACCTTCTAAATGGTTTTCTCCAAGATGCAAGACTGTGAGCATAGTTAAGTTCCCAAGTTCTCTTGGTATAGGTCCAGTGAATTCATTGCCAGACAATGTCAACAGTTGTAGCTTTGAGCATTTCTGTAAATTTGGAGGTATTAGGCCATCCAAGTTGTTTGTTGAGAGTAAAAGCACTTCAAGATTTGGTAGATTGTCACAAATATCTACAGGAAGTTTACCGACAAGACGATTGTGTATTATAGCAAGTGTTGTCAAGGAAGTCATGTTGAAGATTGACGACGGTATAGAGCCAGTAAGTCTATTACCTTGCAGGTCTAAAAAAGTCAAGTAACGAAGATTGCCAATTTCAGGAGGGATTTTTCCTTGAAGAAAATTCCTCTGTATTCTTAACTCTTGAAGATTTGTTAGATTGGAAAGGGAAGATGGAATTTCCCCTGAATATTGGTTGTTTGAAAGGTAAACGAATCGAAGGTTAGGTAACAAACTTAAGAATGATGGAATGGTACCACTAAAATAGTTTCTTGTAACATCAATTAATTTCAACCTCCGCAAAAGAGACAACTCTTCGGGGAGATCTCCATAGAAAGTGTTGTTACTAATGTCAAGGGATACGAGAAATGAGAGGTTTCCAAGGTGCGGAGGAATGGTACCATGAAGTTGCATGCTAGAAATGTCTAAAGCAGTGACTCTGTGGCGCCCGTTGCAAGTGATCCCTATCCAGGTGCAAACTGATGATGGAATTGAAGAAGACCAGTTGGTTTGCAAGACGACTACGTTGTTGTTGTTGGGATCAGAAGAAGAAGAAATGTGAGATTTGAAGGCAAGAAGAGTACCTTCATCAGTGGCAATGTTAGCCAAAGAAGCAGTAAAGTGATCAAATGCAACAACTAACATAACAATAACAATAGTATTTCTTCTTTCCAACTTCTTCATATTCATTTTTTGTGTTTGAGTTATAATACAGATTACACTATTAGTACTAATATATTTATATATACTCCGATTAGCAGAGGGCGAACCACGATTTGAAGACTTTGGTGCACAAATAAATATAGTGAAATTAGGGGCGGTTCAAACGTTATTGGGGGCTTAAGCAAAATTTTAATTCGAGGCCTAAAATATAAACAAACTTCATATATGTATTTAGTCAAAAAAATATTTTTCTTAAAACTATTTAGATGAAAATTATTAGTATTTAAATTCTTTTTCCAGTTATTAATTTTAGGTAAGATTTTATCAACTCAACATTGAAGAACATCTTTTCAGTGAAGCAATTATTATATGAATTGTTAACATAATTCTATAAATAATAAGTTGACAAATATTAAATAAAGATAAGAGTTAGAACCATAAAATTTGACTCAAAAAATTGATGATTTGGTATACCCCATTTTAATATGCTTGTAGTAATGCTTGAAACTAAAATTTAAAAAGAAATAAAAAAAGAATTTCTAATTCACTACGTTCAACACTTTTCACTATTAATTGTTATTTTTAACAAAGTACAAAAAATGCTAAAGTGGGTAGAATTATATATTTTTTTAAATATACTTTTTATAATAAATAATTAATATTCTATAAAAAATTTAACACATAATTTATTCTTGATAAAAAAATTTGGGCCCCCAAATTAGGCAACAACCTTATTTCCCAAAGCATAGAGAGCCGGCCCTGAGTGAAATAACGCGCTAGCTAGATTCAAACCCAGGTCTCATAAGTGGATCCTCTAGCTTGTACTAATAGCACAATGACACTCCTATGTTTTTCATGGGTACACCGTTAATTATATTGTAATTTATATCAATTTCTCAATATAGATATATATGATTTTTTTCGAAGCTAAGGGGTGCACGTTCACCCACCTAGAGGGGTGGATCCATTTATATCTATGGGTAATTTTTACGTCACTCAAGTAAAAATTACGTCAAAAATTAATCTTACGTTTATATATATATACTAGATAATGTTGGCACGGGCCCAATAATATATATGGTATATTTTGGGGTTAATAACCGAGTTTTTGAAGCGATTGTTTGCGTGGATAAAGGAATAAGTTTTTTTTATCACAAATCTGTACTTTCTTTGACGCTATTTAAGGCATAATAAGACTACCCACATACAACATTTTTGAAATATTTTATGTTGTCAATT
>JAJOOB010011887.1:0-34374 GCA_029582485.1 Solanum tarapatanum | reverse complement strand
TTAATTAAATGTTTTCTTGGTAAAGAAAGTTTTAAATTCATTATGTTTTTAGTGTTATGCGATGAATGAATGCTAAGAGGCTTGTATTAGACCTCTTCGAGGTTGAGTACGCCGGTTACGACTAGGGGGTGCTCCCGGGTCGTGACAGTCATCAACATGCTTCTTTACTTTATATCAGGTAATACAACAATCCCCCAAGTTTTGTTAAGTTCTAAAGCTGAAAGCTCTTCGTCCATTGCTTCTTCCCAACCTGGATGATGAGCAGCAACCTGGATGATGAGCAGCCTGCATATAATTGATAGATTCTTGTATACTGGAAATAGAGTTGAGCATTGCTTGATTGGTGAAAGATAAATCACTAAAAGAAAAAGACTCAACAGTAACATGACTCAAGAAACAACTAGAAGAAACATCTGTGAAATGAATAGCATTGCAGATATATGATTCTAAATAAGCAGGTTTATTGTGAGTCCTACTGGATTTTCTTAGAAAAGTCTCCATAATTGGTGAGGGTACAGAGTTCATAGGAGGAATAATGGAAGTATCATCTGAAGGACTCTAAGACTCAAACATAGGAGAATTAGAAGACATAACCTCAATATGAAGATCACAACTAGGATAATAAACTAGAACATCATTATCACTAAGATCAGAATAAAGAGTAACACAAGAAGGGTCATAACAACTAGGTAAATGATTGGAAGAAGGGAATATTTGTCAGATGATACATTCTTAGCAAAAGGAAAAAACTCTTCATGAAAAATTACATCCCTAGAGACAAATGTTTTCTTAGTTTGAAGATTCAGAACTTTGTAACCCTTTTTCCATAAGGATATCAAATAAAAACACAAGGACAAGCTTTCGGATCAAATTTAGTTCTATGAGTAGGTAAGGTAGACACAAAAGAAAGACAACCAAAATATTTTAAGTGAGAATAAATCCCTTTTCCTTTGCACTACATGTACAATTACAAGAACAAGCAGAGAAAATGCTTAAAGCATATAATTCATCCCACAAACTTTTCATTTTAGTAAAATAGGCAGAAATACTGATATTTCCCTGAACAACAACATTAAGATCCTTTGATGTTGAAATAACTTAGCACTATTTGCTTGCCAAAATCTATCTTCTTGATTTGACCACAAAACTCTTGCACTTTGAGAGCATAAAACTGATTCAGCAATTTCTTTTGAAAGAGAATTTAGTAACCAAGTTAAGACCAAATCATTGCATCTTATCCAAGCCTTTTTTCATTTTCAGGTCTGTATCAATGGGAACATCTAGAGATCCATCAATGAATCTTAGTTTGTTCTTTGCTGAGAGAGCATTAATAGCATCCCTTCCCCAGCCACCATAGTTCTACCATCAAAATCAGTAGAAACAAGGTTCATTCCTGGAACATCCGAAGGGTGAATATATAAAGCATGTGAAGCATCTATTATTTTGTTAACAACAGATCCTTCAGAACTTTCAGTGATTAGAGTTAGAGGTTGATTCTGAACATTCTAAGCATCAATCATCTTTCAGAAAGCTAAAGAAGAGAAATGAAGACTCAAGAGTTGGAAAGCAGAAGAAAGGATCAGTAGTGCTCTGATACCATGAGAAAATTAAGAGTTATGATGTATAAAATTTCCTAATAAATTCTTTACTGTACCAAGCGGGCAACACATTTCTATAGAAATGGAATTAAGTCCCTCTATAGTGGGAGATCTCGCTACAACATTGCCGCTATAGTGGGATTAGGCCGCTATGGTGGGGTTAGTCGCAGTTAATGCAAAAAATCTTCCAATATCGCTCATTACATGACAATTATGTTTTGGAGAAGAGCAGAGACAACCTTGGCCAAATTTCACCCATTTTCCATCGTTATCATCGGTAAAGGTAAGTAATCAATCCTCTAGCTTGATAATTCGATTCTTAGGTCTTATAAAGTGTGGTCATTACTTTTGGGGAGGGTTAGGGTTGGTTTAATGGTGTGAAAACCTTGACTTAGGTAGAATTATCATGAAATTGGCCTTGGGATTGGGATTAAAATACAATTTGGGTGTATTTAGGCCATTTGGGGTTGTTCATATGGTTATATTGATTGTTCTAGACCAAGAACAAGCTAGACATCATAACAAGGGAAATTCTTAGGTTTAATAGAGCATCCATGACTTCATTTAAGGTAGGTGATAATTTTTTTATTCCTATTTATGTTATATGTGCTTGCTAACAGCTTTGTTAGTATTACCTATACAATGTATGACTAGAGAAATGGAAGAAGTACAAACTGAAATGTTATATTGTTCTCAATTGCATGAAATAAATGTGTTTACTTGGTTGTGCAAGTGTGTCACGACTCAGACCGCCGTGACTGGCATCCACACTAGCCCTCCGGTGGGAGAACCACTACTACAACCCAACTAAGCAACTTAAAGAAACTAAAGCGTTTAAAGATGCAGAAGAAGGTTTAAATGTCGAATTACTATGGAGTTCCCATAAACTTTGAAAGTTAAAATAAACAACCAAACATAACTATTGCGGAAATTCAACCCCTAGAACCTTAAAGTCGTTGTACCAAAACTCTACTAATCAGCAAGTCTAAGAAAAATGGGGTTATATCCCCGAAACTAAACATACAAATAAATCTAATGATGTAGTCTGAGTCTCAAAAAATTTGACTAAACAAATAGAGGATCCATGGCAGCCTAAAAGAACTGGCTTACCCTAAAATCTGGTCTCGATTAATGATCCCTTAGCTGAGGTTTATCAGTAGCCGCCTGAATATGCCCTGTACTCAACAAAGAACGAGCAAGTGCAGTATCAGTACATAATCATTTCATTAGATTCAATTCACATTTCCCTATTCACATACATGCATACATACAATGAAGTAATTAATTGGCATATATCACACAAACAGGAAATCGAACCATCACCTACCTTGAAACCAAGTCTGATTACTCTTAAGGTACTTGAGCCTTCCCTTTACAGAGTCTTTAAGATTGTTCATGGTCTAAAATAAGTAATTAACGCAACGACCAATAAACAAGGCCTAATTTACTTGGATAATAATCAAACTATCAATCCAATGCCAAACCCAAGATCCTAATACTCAACTAGGGCTTTTCCCACCGTTAAATTCAGGCCAAAACCCTCCCCCAACAATAATTACCTAAGATTCTAAGTTCTAAGAATCAAAATACGGATTAGGGGAGTAATAATCTTACCTTTTGTGCTAGAAATCATGGGACTCTGTCAAGAAACTGCTCTGGGTCGCCTCTTACCTCTTAAGAACTAAGTTTTGCAGAAAATAATAAAACTGTGGTTTTTCCCCGACTTAAGTCGCTACTGGCCCACCACATCGGGCCCCATCCCACCATGGCGGGATTAATCCCACTCCAACGGCTTGCATGGAAACAGAACCTTGGCATTTGAGTTCCAAGCTCCCATTTCGCAACACACCTTCAACCCATGACATTCTAAAACTACCCTTTCATGCCAAAAAATTTCAGGCCCAAATTCTTTTCCCATTAACTTTTCCATAACGACGGGAACATGTCATTACAATAGATACCAATTTACTCATCACTCGTCCTCAATTGATAAATAGGAAAAACTATCTAAGGTAAGAGTAAAGTAGTACCTAAATCATTGAATAACTGTGGATACTTGTCTCGTATGTCCTTCTCAGTTTCCCAAGTAGCTTCCTCAACCGGACGATGCTTCTATTGAACTTTCACGGACTTTATCTCCTTGGTTCTCAGCTTCCGGACATCACAATCAATAATTGCAATTGGTTCTTCCTCTTACCGAAGGTCTTTGTCTAACAAAACTGAGTCTCACTTGATGATGTAATCTTTATCACTATGCATGGACAGATCACGCGCCGCGATAGATACTATTATCGAGGAACGTGTCATGCGCCGCGACAGAGGCATGGATAGATATGTCCCCCATGGGTCCCAGACTGAGAGACAATGGGTGTGTATCACTAGGTCAGACTTACATCACTATACTTGACATTGCATTGCACATATTTATCATTAGTGAACTTGATATTGTGTTTTGTTGAGCTTGTGAGTGCCTTTCTGTGGAACTTTGATTGATGAATATTGATCTTGTTGCTGAGGATATGTGATTGTTAGAATGTTTTTGTCGAGATATGCACTTTTAAATTGAGAACTGTTAGGTTGGGCTGGTTTTATACAGGTTGTAGTTGTGGAGGTTCGGTTGGGGTGTAAGGAGTACCCGTATTCTATCCCCTTAGCTTGTGTTTAGAGGTTGACTTGCTGAGTACCGTGTGGTTTGGTACTCACCCCTTGCTACTACATTTTTTTGTAGGTTACTAGCCCGGACCTTTGTGATATATTCTCTTCTTTTCCGAGGCTTCTTGGAGATTTGTGAGGTAGCTGTTTGTCAACTCAGCAGACCTTCTTAATCCTGTTTATGATCTTGTTCTACTCTAGAAACAATGTCATATGAGACTTGTATTTTTCTTTTGATTCAATTGTAAAACTTTAGAGGCTTGTACACGTGACAACCAGATTTTGGGGGTATTTTTGAGTTGATTATCAAAAGTTTCCATATTTTATTTTAATGGTTAAGTTTTAGGCTGAATTATTTTGGTGGAATAATACAAGTGCCATCACATCCATTTTTGGGTCGTGACAAAATGGTATCAGAGCCCCAGGTTCATAGGTCTCATGTGTATACAAGTCGAGTCTAAGTAGAGTCTTGAGGATCGGTACGGAGACATCTGTACTTATCTTTAAGAGGCTATAGTAACTTTTAGGAAAATCTTCACTTCTTGAATCTCTATCATGCGTTATTGATCTGGAATGATTCTTATCACTTCTTTACATTCTCTTTCACTTATAGTGATGACTCATGTGTAGTTCTTCATGTGAGCAATTGGTGCGTCGTGTATGTCTTTGATGTTAGACCTAGGACTAAAGTGAAAGTGATAAACTTATGAAAAGGATGTGTAGTCGGATTCGTAATGTTTAGTAATTTGAAGGGGTTGAGTTAGGTGATGGCTAGATAATGAACTATGTAACTTGAAAAATACAATTGGTATAGTTGTTATAGCATGTATAGATTGCTTAGCAATGATGAGAATGATGTTGCACCAATTGAGGTTAGAATCTTTCATAGATTGCGTGTATATCAAAGAGGGTCATGATACAACTAATACAATGGTATCGATGGGTAATTGATTAGAATTATGGAGTGTGTTACTTTTGCTATCGACCTGACCTACGAAAGAATACATATAGATTGGGTAAGCTATGGAACGAATTTGGTAATATTTTACAGCTATTTGATAGGTAGAAATGTGTGGGCGATTTGGGTATGATCTTCTCTGTAGGTATGATGTGTTCTAGTGGTAGATGTAACAGACTTTCGCGGTATGGTACTAGTTATTTATGGAAATGGATACATCGATTGTCAAGTGAGAATACTAACTACATAAGGAGTTATCAGTTGTATCATATGCTCATATAATTTGATTTGATGTTACATTCACATTTGAGAAATTAACTAGTTTGTTACTACAGTCGCTTGAGTTAAGCATCATTTATAAGGAAGCTTTTAGTGGTAGATCTTTGGTACGGTATTATTGTGTTTAGGTTGTAAAGTATATCTTGAGGATTTTAAATGAGTGGTGATTTCATTGTAAGCTCCACAGAAGTGGATCGATATTATAATGACAAGTTTATGGGGAAAGGAAATTTCCAATACGTATTCTTGTGTGAAGGTAATTTAGAATTTAAGTAAGAAAGTGCGTATAAATTGAGTGAGTCCTGGGATGGTTGGCATAGCTGGGTTTGGGATGACATGTTGATGGCGAGGTTGAATTTGTGGTGATGGCAGTGGCTAACTAAGCATGATGATAATAAAGCTTTTGAATGAATTATGATTGGAATGCAACTATATAATAAGGATTATTGGTTAAACAAATTTTGTATACTAATAAGGATTTGCAAGTATCTAAGGTTGTGGTTTTCTAGTATTTGGTGAGTAACGTGATTGTATGGAGAGATTTAGAAGATGCAGGGCCACCGCTTGAATAGAACTTAAAGGAATTAGAGTCATAATGAGAATAATAATTATGGGATGAAGTGTGGCCTTCAGAAAGAGGTGAGAACAAGAATATTTTATTTTGATTGCAAAGGCTAAGGAGGTATCCTCAAAGGGGTTGAGAATTGGGCTCAGAGACACGTGGTTTCTTTTGTTTTGATCTTGTTATGGTAATAATGTCACGGGTTCTTTCATATTGGTTAAATAATATTTGATAAAATTTTAAAAAATAAGCCTACACACATTTGACTTGAGTGTGGTGATAAGTTCTCTTGTGGTTTTGACCTTGATAATGAGTATAGTTTGATTTTTAGCGAAGGATATGATAAGATCGATGGAGAGGCGATCAATGACAAGTTAAGATACATGAATTCATAAAAATCTTCAAGGTATGAGCTAATGTTGATATATAAAGGGATTGAGTTACACGATTGGATTCAAAATTCAAGTTTTTCATGGTGAGTTTAGGTTTATGGTAGTGTGTTTTGTCAAGGTATGAATTGGTAAGGTAAGAAATGATCGATCACATTGAGTATGAAGCATTTGGAAGGACTTAAAAACAATTTGAGTAGTAAATTTGATTACTTTTGATTGTTATACTTGTGTGGGGTTTCACGTAATGTTTTGGTTTAGAGAATGAGGTAAAAATGTCAGGTGTTGTTGGCAAAAAAGAAGGATTGGTAAGCGAGTCAACAAAAAGAACAAGAGTCTGGTGTATTGGAGAGTTCAAGGTATTTAAAAATTTGTGTCATGGAAAGAATTTAAGAGATGTGAAGGAATAAGGCCTCTCATACAGACTCTTGGTTTGAAGTTGAAGATGTATGGATTTTCATATATAAGTTCTAATAATACTATTGATGTGAATTGATTCGGTACAAACTTAATAGGGGTTTATCATCGACTTTTAGGAAGATTGAGTTTTGGTTTGGGTGACAATGAATGTGGGCGGAAGATTCTATGTAGTTATGTCAAGCTTGATTGTTCAAATTATGATAAGTAACTTATAAATGTTCAACGGTATAGACCTACAGTTCTACATGGTTAATGAGGATTTTGGGGAGATTGAAACTACTTTGTTGATGGAACTACACGGATGTGATGTGTTAGATAAACACTTGATAGTAAATAGAGGTTATGTGCTCATAGTATATAGAATTGTTTGGGTGATCAAGAATCTCTCTAAGTTTGACATGAGGTATATGATAGGTTGAATGGTAATTGAAACTTGGTATGTGAAAGATTGTGTGGAGTTGATATTGGGTGTGATTCAATAGCTTTACCTCGGTGAGAAAGTACTTTCAGATTAAAAATTAGTGTTATCTTCCTTGGGTGTGACTCATATCTATCATGAGATGCTTATTTGGAAAGAGAGAGCGCCATAGTTTAAAATTTTTTGGAGGTGATAATGTGTTTGTTAATAAGACTTTGATGCTAGTAACTGTTTGAGAGTAAGGTAAATGATCAATGTGGTTATGATAATTTGTTAGTATTAGGAGTGTTGACTTTAATGGAGTATTGTGAAGATATGTGGGGTTTGATGACTTAAGTAAGTGTACAATTGTAATGAGACTACACTAGTTGGTTGTAGGTGGCTAAAAATCAAAGAGATGGAGTTAGATGAATCAAAATGTTTGATATAGGCACTATGAAATGAGTATCTTGTATTATTCGACCTTGCTTCCATATATTCGTATGTGACCACCTACTTCATACTGGACATTATGATTCACTGTGTATGCTACTTGTGTTTCCACATCTATGGGTGAATTCCTAGTGGTGGATCAGATGTACCGATCCTGCAATGTTATCTTGGTAGGATAGGATGTGTGGGAAGACTTGATTATTTTAGATATGACATATTTGGTGTTGTCTTGGAGCAGTTGAAGTATTCTAGTGGTCTACATGTACCACCTTACATATGAGAATTTATAGAAAAGCTACCATGGGTATTTACAGTTGTCCGATAATTTTAATATTCATCTAGTCGTCGAGGTTACGTTCCGAATATGTGTAATTGAATTAAGGGAGCATTGGGTCTAGCTCTACCGTTCTTAAAGGTTGTCCATAATAATAGCTATTGATCTAGGATTTTGATAGTCTTGTTAAAGGTTCTGTTGGCTTGGGTGTATCGCTAGCTAAGTGGTTACTTGATCTTGTTCTTCTTTGGGTTAGATAAGTTTGATTCTCCCTTAATTAGTACTTGATGTCTAAAGATCAGACTTTTATTACTTAAGTTCATGGAAAGCTTGTGTTGTGAGAAGGGAATCTTGATAAAATTTGTGATGGTTTGTGCATTATGGGTGTCTGGTGGTCGATTCAAGCTCGCTTATGGTCGTAGCCCGTATTGATTTAGATGCTTATCTTGGTTATGTGAGAAGAGATTTGTCATGATAGTTGTGTTAAGGTCCAGTGGGTTAGAGTTTAAATTAGGTTCATGAGTTAGTTTATGGCTTGATAACCACTCTTGATTTATAGATCTTACAATGTTTGATTTTAAAGTTCAGTTCTTAGTAGTTGATCTTGATGGAATGGTCTTAAAAATGAGCTCACTTGGAGAGATGAAAATCGACTGATAGGTGTAACTTTAGCTTTTGGTAACATTGATTATTCTTCCTTCTTCCTTATGTTCGAGGACGAACATGGTTTTTAGTGGTGGATAATGTAATGACCCGAAAAATCATTTTTGGAAATTCTGAACTATTCGTTTAACTTTAGCTAATTAGTTGATGGGTAATTATAGATAATTGACTTAATTGATAGTTAGTGGGCTAAAGTAATAATTTATTTAAGACCCTATACTTTATATAAATTAATTAGACCTAAATTATTTGAGGGAACCGCAGAATTCATGCGGTGTTAGATCTGATCTGACATTGTAACAAAAGGACACATCTGTGAGAAGATAAAGTGTGGTGCTTCAGGTGAGAACTTTATTCCTCAAATAAGTGATTACGTAATTAAATTATTAGGTGTAAGAATAAAGTAATTCACAGATCCTATCTTAAAGATAGAATATTATGTTGTAGGTTATAAGTTATTGCTGTTGCTGCGTACATTCTAAGGTTGTTCAAAATTAGAGCAAATTTTTTATAGCCGTCATTAGTTAATGATTGCCAATGATTAGTCAACTGTTTGGATTATACCAGGTAATTGTTCAATTGATAGATTTATGTATATAGGTATAAGTCTTAATAGTATTATTATAATTATGTTGGAGTATTAGTACAGAAAAAGGAAAGAAGTTGGAGTTGAGTTTATGGAATTTATTAGGCTTGCACTGACATTCTGTTACTTGAGGAATTGAGAGTTTTGGTGGTTGTTATGGTACAGATAGAGCTAATGGTGTAATCTATCGCTGATTTGAGTTGTTTTGTTTACGTTTGGTTACTGTTTTGTAAATCAAGTTTTAGCATATTAAGATAGGTAATTAATATAGGTGTATTATATTACTTGAATACCTTTAAAGTTATAGTAATTGGAGGAATGAAGACTTAACGTTAGCATTGAAATTTAGAAATTATGAGAGTTGACATGTTAGCAAGATAAGGAAATTGACTATAAATTTGGGTGAATTTTTGGGTCTAAGCTAGACATATAGTAGTATAGATGTTGTTAGTTTTGAAATCCTTATTGTGACTACTTATTTGAATAGATGGCATTTATTTGGAGGCTCAATGAAAGGGAAAGACTCAAGTCCCAGAATGATTGTTCGACTATTTGAGGCAAGTGGATTTCTAAACCCTTGTTAAGTGTATGGAATTCATGTATTTCCTTGTAATATGTGTTTGGGTAATGAGACTTGGTGATGGGTTGACTTGTCCACATTGATTAATTCTAATGATGAAAAAAGGGTAATAAAAGTCAATGTGATTAAGTTTTTGTGTGTGATGTGTTTAGAATGGCTTGAAAGGCCTGTTGAATCACTGTTTATGTTGAATCATGATTGTGTTGTTGTGAATTGTGCAATGTTATGAAAATGGTCATCTCCTCATTATTTGTGTGAACATGTCATTTGCATTGTTATGAGATATGGTTGTGACAAGTGTTATATGAATTGAGAAAGAATAAGAAATTAAAGAGAATGTACCAATTCGAGGGACGTATCGCGCGCCGCGATGGATACTATATATCGAGGGACGAATCGCACGCCGCGATGGATACTATTATCGAGGGACGTGTCATGCACCGCGACAGATGCATGGACAGATATGTCCCCCATGGGTCCCGGACTGAGAGACAATGGGTGTGTATCACTAGGTCAGACATGCATCACTATACTTGACATTGCATTGCACATATTTATCATTAGTGAACTTGATATTGTGTTTTGCTGAGCTTGTGAGTGCCTTTCTGTGGAACTTTGATTGATGAATATTGATCTTATTGCTGAGGATATGTAATTGTTAGAGTGTTGTTGTTGAGCTGTGTGCTATGTGAATTATGAACTGTTAGGTTGGGTTGGTTTTAAGCAGGTTGTAGTTGTGGAGGTTGTAATTGATGAATATTGAGCTTGTTGTTGAGAATATGTGATTGTTAGAATGTTGTTGTCGAGATATGCACTTTTAAATTGGGAACTATTAGGTTCGGCTGGTTTTAAACAGGTTGTAGTTATGGAGGTTCGGTTGGGGTGTAAGGAGTACCCGTATTTTATCCCCTTAGCTTGTGTTTAGAGGTTGACTTGCTGAGTACCGTGTGGTTTCGTACTCGCCCCTTGCTACTATATTTTTTTGTAGGTTACTAGCCCGGACCTTTGTGATATATTCTCTTCTTTTCCGAGGCTTCTTGGAGATTTGTGAGGTAGCTGTTTGTCAACTCAGCAGACCTTCTTACTCCTGTTTATGATCTTGTTCTACTCTAGAAACAACGTCATATGAGACTTGTATTTTTCTTTTGATTCAATTGTAATACTTTAGAGGCTTATACACATGACAACCAGATTTTGGGGGTATTTTTGAGTTGATATAAAAAGTTTCCGCATTTTATTGTAATGTTTGAGTTTTAGGCAAACTTGTCTTGGTGGGATAATACGAGTGCCATCACGTCCATTTTTAGGTCGTGATAGTTTTGTACCCTTTACGTTTGCGATAATCCTTCTACTTTAGCGAAGGCGTGATCGCTAAAGCGAAGCCAGACTTTTGTTGGGTTTGTTTAAGCGAACCATGGCTCTCTTTAGTAATGATCGCTTAAGCGGAGCCTTGTTCACAAAAGTGAGGCCCCCATTTTAAGTAGGATTCGCTTAAGCCACATCTGAGGGGGTTTTAGACTTGTCAATTGGGGGTTTTACCCCCATTTACCCCATTTTGAGTTTTGAAAAACCCTTGGAGGAAATTTTGAAGAGATTTCTTGTGCTAAATCATTTGGGTAAGGCTCTGTGACCCTAAAACTTCATTTCCTTTTATCATTTATGGATTTTAACATCAAAACTAGCTATTTTTATTGGCAAATGACAATGTGTTTCAAGAACTTGTGTCCTAAAGTAAAATACTCACTGTGAACTGATTTTAATTCCTTTATCGAAATGGTTATCACCAATGAGTTCCAAATGCCTTGGGTAATACTTTCAAGTAAAGATTTTTTTTATTCAAACCTCATTTTTCGAATTGAATTGTTGAATTGATTTGACCCATTTTTCAAAATGTATGATTTGGGTGTTGTTATTTATGGAATCATATTGTGATTACTTGGTTGAACTTAATTGTGTGACTTGGAAAGGGAAGACTCAAGTCTTGGATTGACCTTCGATTGAATTGAGGCAAGTGATCTTCTCAACCTTGTAGAATCTTGTGTTTTCCTTCATTGTATGTGTTGGGGAGTAATGAGAGTGAGGTGATGGGTTCATTTATTCCAATTGATTGATCGTCAATATCTGATGCTTAAATTCCTACCTTTTAAAAACTGTACGTTTTATAAGTACTCCACATGTCTGTGAGAAAGGATAAATGAGGAGAGAATCTTATTTATGGAATTTGAATCCTCTTTACATTTAAACCAAAAATAAAAAATAAAGAAAATCTACATAATAGGAACGTTTTTTTTTTTTTTTGTAATTTCTTTTAAATCTATTCCTTTCACATGTCAAACAACATGCTTCATTCTTGTTATGTTGTATCATCTTTCGATGCAAACAATAATTTCTTTGTTGCCGTAAAATTCAGAGATCATATTTCCGTTAATGAAAAAGAAAGAAAAGAACCTAAAGTCTCTGATGAAACGAAGAAGATGAAGAAATAAATGAGACAGCTGGCAGTACATGTGCCTTGTTCTGATAAAATGAAAGAGAAGCATGAGTTGTATCATTTAGAATATTTTAGAAAGGGTATAGGTGTAATTGATATGTAAATAATTTCCTTTTTACTTTTTTTATTATTTGAATTTGTTAGAGTTAGTTAGGATTTGAATTCTTTTTTTGTGATAGGATAAGAATGAACAAATTGTATAAATAGGGAGCCTACTGTATATGAATACACGAAGAAGAGAATTTTTACAATGCTTATTCCTTTCTTTCTTTAAATTTTTCATGGTATCAGAGCCTCTCTAGATCGATATTGTTTCTATTTATTTTTTACTCATCGAAGAATCATTTTCTGTTTCCTTCAACTCTAATCAATGGGTGAAGAGACAGGAATTTCTTCTAAGAAAACTAGTGAGCAGATAGATGTCTCACACCCTTATTTCCTTTCTCCTTCAGATTTACCTGGCATGAATCTGATTAATACAAGCTTTGATGGTACCAGCTTTGGTAGCTAGAAAAGAGGGGTACTAATCTCCCTCTCAGCCAAAAATAAGCTTGGTTTTATCAATGGATCGTGCAAAATTCCAGACACAGAGAGTACTCTGTTAGTTCATTGGCAAAGATGTAATGACATGGTTCTCTCCTGGCTTCTTAATGCCTTGAGCAAAGAAATAGTTGAGAGTGTTCTTTACTCTCACACTTCTGCTAAATTATGGGGAGAATTAGAAGAGAGATATGGACAGGCTGATGGAACCAAGTTGTTCCAGCTGCAAAGGGAACTCATCAACATGACTCATGGATCTCATAATGTTACTGGTTATTTCACCAAACTGAAAAAAGCCTAGGATCAGATGAAGGAATTGAATACTTTCATGATCTGCACTTGTGATTGCAAGTGTGGAGCTAAAGGACATAATCACAAAATGAATGAGGATCAGAAGATGCTACAATTTCTGATGGGGCTCAATGAAGGATATAGCACTGCAAGAGGGAATATATTGATGATGAAACCACTTCCAATAGCATCTCAGGCTTATTCTATCGTATTACATGAGGAATCCCAAAAACAGGTACATAACAACAATTCTATGTCTACTGATGCTCCTGTTTTTTTTGTGAATCAAAGAGGTGCTCAAAGATGGACACCTCCAAAGAAGCAGTTTGATAGTAAAGCTGGACAACACGAAGGAACCCAGACGTACTCATTCTGCAGATATTGCAAGAAGACTAATCATATCAAAGCAAACTGCTACAAGCTTATTGGATATCCTCCCCATTTTAAGTTTAATGGTCAGAAATAGAAGCAAGAGGGAAACTCATATTCTTATGCTAATGCAGTCCAAACAGGAGGTGTCTATTCTTTCACAAATCCAAGAGACAATATGTTGAACTTCATCACCAGTCAACCTTTTAGCAAGGCACAATGTGAGAAATTGGCCAAAGCTTTCCAGACTATGCAGTGTGATGATTCTAGTGCTGGAAACTCTGAGGCATCTGCTAGTGTAAATCTGGCTGGTACAGCTACTGTTTGTAATATTTTCTTTTCTCATTTTTCTCAGCATCAAACCAGAGATGATGGTAACATCTTTGGATCTTTCTTTTCTCCTTCAAGCAGTAAATTTTGGATCATTGATACTGGGGCTTCACAACATATGATGTTTGATCGAACTCTTTTGCATTACCTTAAATATTTAGACTCTCCAATTTCAATCACATATCCTAATTCCTACAAACTCAAAGTGCATGTAGTAGGTAGTGTGCATCTGGCTAGCAACTTAGAGCTCTACAATGTTCTATTTATCCCCTTTTTAAAGCAAAATCTTCTCTCTGTTCATAGGCTTTGTGAGCAGTTTGATTGTGACTTAATTTTTTTCTAAATTTAGATGTACTATGCAGGTCCCTTCAATGAAGAAGGAACCTCTTTTTGGTGAAGCCAATACAGGGCTCTATGTGCTGAGAAGTAACACCTCCCTGCAACATTCTACCTCAGCTTTGATCACTCCAAGTCTGCGCCAGTCTAGTTTATTGTCACGAGTTCAGAGCCCTATGTCTAGTTCTAAAAAACTTAAAGAAAGAAAGGAATAAGCATTGTAAATATTCTTTTCTCTGTGTAGTCATCTACAGTAGGCTCCCTATTTATACAAGTTGTTCATTCTTATCCTATCACAAAAAAAGAATTCAAATCCTAACTAACTCTAACAAATTCAAATAATAAAAAAAGTAAAAAGGAAATTATTTACATATCAATTACACCTATACCCTTTCTAGAATCTTCTAAATGATACAACTCATGCTTCTCTTTCATTTTATCAGAACAAGGCACATGTACTGCCAGCTGTCTCATTTATTTCTTCTTCTTCTTCATTTCATCAGACTTTAGGTTCTTTTCTTTCTTTTTCATCAACGGAAATATGATCTCTAAATTTTCCGGCAACACCCCTCCTCAAGTTGAAATCCGAAGTTCGGAGACCCAACTTGCTCAAAAGTGCTTGATGTAAAGGTCCTGCAAGAGATTTGGTAAACAAGTCTGCAAGCTGAGATGAAGAAGGGACAAAGGATAGTTATAATCAGGAACTTTCCCAAAAAGGACTTGGTAGGGTGATTTATTGTGCAAAACTTTAGAAGGGGATCGATTTAGTAAATGAGTGGTAGTCAACAAACAGTCTCCCCAATACTTCTTCGGGGCATGAGATTGAAAAAGAAGAGCCCGACAAGTCTCTAATAGGTGCCTATGCTTGCGCTCGACGACACCATTCTGTTGCGGGGTATCCACACAAAAATATGGAATAAAATCTAGCCTAAAAAGTTATGGCATATATTTTAATTAAAAGAAATAATTTTGAGGAGTTAAAATGTCCTCTTAGGATAAGAAAATTAGCTAGTCAACAACTTCCAGTTCTTGTTCTGTTGCATGCATGGCAAATGCCAATTAATTAGTGACGTATGTTATGAGCAACTTGCCCACTTATATTTAAGAAAAAATCGACAAAATGAATTGTTATATTTAATCACTTTTAATTAATGGCGTAACTAATTAGTAATTAATGTGGATTTGATTAGGAAGTTTGTACGGTCCCTTTGCTAAGTGCTACAAATTGTTATGTGATCTACTGTGGTTTTAAATAACTATAGTGAGGACATAATTTTGATGGTCGAAATTGAGTAGTAATAATAGCAAGAGTACTAAAAGTAGTGGTGAAAGTCAAAAGTTTTCACTAGGGTATTCAAAATTTAATATATTTATATGATAAATAAAAAGTTTTAATCTTAAGAATTGTAATTGATAAATATCATAGCTAAAATTAAAATTTGTTGCTAATTCTATTTAGTGATGAATTATTTTAAACACATGCATGCTACAAGTTTCGAGTTCTGAATAAATTGTCTATGATAGAAAATCTTTATCCCCAAAATGAAATTCCCCTATGTAATTCAAATTACTTGGGACATCATTATAAATACCACAAAGCTAGGTGAGAAACTCAAAAAATATGTGAATATCATCTTTACTATTATATATTAACTAGTAAACTGAACCATACTTTGCGCGGTATATTAGTAAAATTTGAAAATGATCTTTTAAAAATTAAATTGAAACAAATAATATTTTACTTAGACCCGCAACTTTTTCTTTTACATATCAACAAATGATACCAAAAAATAAAATAAATCATCAAAATAAGTTGAAACACCATAAGAATAATCAGAAGAAAAGATAATTATTTTTTTGAATTGGATTTGTCTCGTCAAAAAAAAAAACAAATAATATTATTTACTTTTTAAAATCTATGTCCGAACACCTACTTAAAAGATGCGAGTCATTTTAGGGATATTGAAATTGTAAATGGACTTTACATATTTAAAATCACATCTCGAATGAAAAAAAATTGTAAGAATGATATTTCGCATCTACTTTACTCGTTACATTATTTCTTCCCCTTATTTGCTATCACGTCAATTGCTCATTAAATCTTATTTTAAACACTATGTAACCCATAAAAGATACCATTACATGCTATTCAAAATCGATATTAAAAAATAAATAAAGTGAGTAATGACATAATGAAAAACTCAAAAGGAAAAAAAGAAATATTAGCAAAGAATCGGCATCGTAATAACCTTTAAAAATTATAGAATTTCAATATAATTTTCAAATGTTGTTTGATTTTTTTCCAGACAGGTTTTGGGATTTTAAATATAAGGGGGATGTTTGTATTTAATTGTTTTAAATAGCTTATAAGTTAAAGGAAATATAAAAGTCATAAGTTGGGAACGCTCAACTTTTGACTTTTAACTTTTTTTAAAAAAAATAATATTTCAATTAAGCACTTTTTGAATTGCCCAAACACATTCAAAGTTTTTTTTTTTTAAAAAATAAATCTAAAAACCGAAAATCACCTAAACTAATATATATATATATAGAGAGAGAGAGAGAGAGAGAGAATGGTACTTATGAGGAAAGAAACAATTATAGCATTAATTTTCGAAATTGTGTTTTAGTTCTAACAAATAAATATGAATGTCGAAATAAGAAGAGTGTCACATCACTTTTTTATTTTAGCTTTATTATTATTATTATTATTATTATTGTTGTTGTTGTTGTTGTTATTATATATTATATAATAATAATAGTATATAAATATTATTCAAAATTTTAAAAAAAGGTAAAGCAAATTCTGCAAAATTATTTTTTGCAATTCTTATTAAGTTATAATAACATATTTCTAGGAATAAAAAAAATAAAAGTAAAGGAAAAAAAAAAGGAAGTAAAAGAAGTGATTTCAGGAAATAATATAAATAACATTAATGATGAGATTAAGGGAAGGAAGTAAAAGAAATTAATAGCACTAATGATCATAGGAATTATATATGGTTATTTTTTATATTTTATAAAATTTTTAATGTAAATTTTTCAGTGTTTAAAATTTAGGAAAAATGTAATTAAATTAAAATAAATATCAAGGCGTTATTTTTTTTTTTTGAAGAGTAACTTAATTTTAATAAAAATGTGTAAAAAAATATCAAAAAAAATTGATATAAATAAATAAATATCAATGCTAGACTAAGAAGGGTGTTATCACTTTTTTTATTTTAGATATTATTACATATAAATATAAATCATTAGCAGGAGAAATGATCTAAAGGATATATATATATATAATTCGTATAAAGTTATAATAATTAATTTCTTGAAATAAATATATATTAAATTTTGTTTAGGAATTCTTATTAAGTTATAATAAAAAAAATTTAGGAATAAATAATTTTAAAAAACAAAAAAAAATAGAAAAGAAAAGAAGTGTTTTAAGGAAATAATATAAATGACATTAATAATGAGATTAAGGGAAGAAAGTATAAGAAGTTAATAGAACTAGTGATGGCAGAATTTATATATGGTCATTTTTTATATTTTATAAAATTTAAGATTAATTATTCAGTCTTTTAAATTAGGAAAAATGTCATTAAAATAAAATGAATATCGATGCATAATTATTTTTGGAAGAATAACTTCTTTTTCTGTGCAATTATTTCAATAAAAATGTATTTAATATGTCAAAATAATGGATATAAATAAATATCAAATGCTTGACTAAGAAGGGTGTCATCACATTTATTTATATATATATATATATATATATATATATATATATATTAATTATAAATGTCAAAATAATTGCTATAAGTAAATAATTCTGTAAAAAAAAGTTATAATAACTTATTTCTAGGAATAAATAATTAAAATAAAATAGGGATAAGAGTCTGAAAAGTACCCCAACTTTGGTTGAATTTGTTGTTGCAATACTAAACTTTCATGAGGACCTATTACCTCCCTAGACTATTTAATAGTGTATTTTAAAGGTATATATGTGTTCACGTGGACACATTACTATTTATAATTTTGCATAATTTTTTATATTCACGTGGACAAATATATATGTTTAAAATACGGTATTAAATAGTCTAGGGAGGTAATAGGTCTTCATGAAAGTTTAGTATCGCAACTGCAAATTCGACCAAAGTTGTTGTATTTTTTAGACCTTAATCCCAATAAAATAAACAAAGAAAGGAAAAAAAAAAGAGATTTAAGGAAATAATATTGATGATGAGATTAAGGGAAATGAAGTAAAAGAAATTAATAGCATTTAGGACGTAAATATGGTCTTCTTTTTTTTTTATCTTTTATGAAATTTTAAGGAAAATATTTCAGTCTATTAAAATTAGTTAAGAGGACAAAAATTAAAATAAATATTGAGGCATAATTTTTTTTGGAAGAGTAACTTAATTTTTGAATAATTATTTTAAAAGCAATATAAGAAAAATGTTAAAATAATTGATAAAAATAAATAAATATCAATGCTAGATTAAAAAGGGTATCACATTACATTTTTATTTAGCTATTATTAAATATAAATAAATTATTTATTTAAATAAATAAATAATTAAAAAAGTTATTTAAGGAAATGATATAAATAATATTAGTTATGAAATTAAGGGAAGAAAGTAAAAGAAATTAATAGCATTGATGATGAAATGATTCAAATATGATCATCTTTTCTTTTGAAATTAGAAAAAAAAATGCCAAAAAAACTATCAAAAAATAATTAGAATTTCAATCATAGTACATATAAAATAAACTTTAATAGAATAAAAGAATTAATAGAATAATTAAGTTTGAAAGAAATAATATTAACGAAAGGAATTAATAGAATAATTAAGTTGAAAGAAATAATATCAACATTAATTTCGTTTCCTTTCAAATCACTAAATATAGTTTCTACTTATTCTTCTCCTAATTTGATATGAATTTCATAAATAGATGAATTCTTTCTCCAAATAATTATCTTACCCTTTGATACACTAATCACTCTTCCTATAAAATTTTCAACCAAATTAATTTTTTTCTCTCAATATAGCATTTCTCCTACCAATATCTTTGGAAACATCATGATGTACTTCTCTCTCTCTCTTTTGTTAAAGAAATTCCAAGGCCTAGAAATTTGATGTCCGTATATTCTTCTTTACCAAATTAATTTTTTTTCTCTCAATGTAACATTTCTCCTACCAATATCTTCGAAAGCATCATGATGCACTGCTTTCTTTCTCTTTTGTTAAAGAAATACCAAGGCCTAGAAATTTGATGTCCATATATTCTTCTTTATCATCACAAGAAAAGAAGAAAAGAAAAAAAAGAAAAGAGGAGGAGTTCATCGTTGTTGGTTAGAAATACTCAAATATATTTATTTTATAGCCTAAATAATATAAACAGTTATGAAAAATGAAAAGTTTTTGATTCTTTCATGTTCCATTTACTTAAATGTATATTATTGTGAGGGAAGTTTTAAAGAATATGATTGATTGGGTAATTCATTTAATTGCTTTCAGTTATTTTTAAAATACAAATAAAAATTAGAAAACAAATATAAAACTTCAAAAAAGAAGAAGATAAAAGATAAATAGAATTGCTGGCCATAGAGAATTGTCACATCAGATTGTCATATATATATATATATATATATATATATATAATAGTAGTAATTATTGACTTGTTGTAGGTACTATTATTGGCAAGAATTTTTTCTTTTCTCATCTCCAAAACCAAAAGCTTAAGCTTAGGAGAAAATGGGAAGTTATTTTGTTCTCTAATCCACTAAAGTAAATCAATTAATTATGAGATGCAATTAATTAAGCTTCAGAATAGATCTACAATACCTAATCACAATTTGATTAGTAATCCCCAAAAATTAATTTAGCAGAACAAAATGGCTTTAATTTTCACTTTTTCGAATGAGATTTTATCTTTTCACTATATATATATATAAATAAAATCTACCAAAAATGCATGTGGAGTTTGTAACGACCAGGTTCCGTCATTATAAAAAAGCCAAAGGGGAAAAAATTTGCGCCGAAAAACTTTTTCGTAGTAACTTGGAATTTCCCAACCTAGTCCAGATTTGGATGAAATCGGAGTCATTGAAGTCTAGGGGAATCTGGTAGCAATTGTGTGATCTAATTACGAATTTGATTACATAAGTAGTTAGATAAGACGTTAAGGAATCCGTACGACTTTACGGAATTGAATTCGGGTGAGTAGAACTCCCGAAATTGATCTTAACATGAACGGGTAGTTTCTGAGTGTCATTGGTTGAAAGCGTGTTGTGAAATGGGGGTTTTAGAATTCTTTAATTAGCTCATTGTTTCATGCAAGCCACTTTGGCGGTGATTTTGGTTGCCAGGGTGGGTCCGCTGTAACGGAGTGGGTGCCATTGTGGCGGGCCAGACGCGACTTAAAGTAGTAAATAAGCCCCAAAACGTATTTATTTTGCACTTTTCAATTTTTAGAGCTAAGGAACGAACCCCATGCGATTCTTGACGGTTTTCCACCATTCTTAAGGCTAAAGGTAAGATTTTAACACCCTGAATCCATTTTTTGACTCGTAGAAAGTAATCTAATGGGTAATTATTGATGGAGGAAGGTTTGATCTGGAAATTATGGTGGAAAAAGCCATAGTTTGGATACTTGGGATCATGGGTATGATCTAGGGTTGTTAGAATGGTTAGTAATCCGGGTAATTAGTGATTGTTTATTAATTTCCGTATTATATTAATTGTTTGTAGACCAAGAACAAGCAGAACGAATCTGGAAAGGGAAGGATCAAATGTAACTTCTCGCAACTAGAAAGAACTAAAACGAAGTTTAAAATCTGGAAATAGTGATTTTTGGAAAATTTTAAGTTAAAGTGTGTTTTTGGTCAACTTCAAACGACCATAACTCCTAGCTCAGGATGAGTTAGGTGTAGTTCCAGATATGGTTGGAATGATCTTTCCAACACCGCTAAGTTTGCGCGATTCCGAGTTCGTATGAGTGAGTTATGCCCTTTGGAAGTTGGGATGTTCGAATAAGGAAATGCCCAATCCAGATTTTTGAAAGGTAGTTTGGTCTTTTCGTTACCCAATTAATTAAATCCATTTTTAATAAAATAATTAGGGTCAAAACTGAGTTAGTTCAGCTTACACTCTTTTGAGAAATAGAGTTAGGGCTTTTGGAGAAAGAACACAAGAGAAATGAGAAGAGAAAAAGCAAGATTCGCCAAGAACAATCGATTTTGGTTGCAGATTTGCCAAGTAGTTGACCCTACAAGGTATGTGAGTCTCTCATAGTGTTGGGTTCATTCACCCACACGCCAAACATGTTTAGTTCACCGAAATTCGTTCTAAAAGAGTTTGGAAGTTGATGTTCTTGGCATGAATACTTGAATTTGAATGTTGTTTTTGAATTGAGAAGTTTCTGAGTTTGTTACGTCGCATTATAGAGTCATTTCAAGTTAGGTTCTTAGGTATATTTGATGGGTATCTGTATCTAAAGGTAATTTGAGAAAAAAAATCGAGATTAGGTGATTTGGGGCTGGAAAACGAAAAAGAAATTTCATCGGGCGAAATTTGAGAGTGGCTGCGCATCACGCGCCTAGTTCCCAGAATTGAAAATTTTACTTCTCGTCACGGAGCTGACACGAGGTATTCTTCCTCAAAAGACGTTTTTGAAACCAAAACTAAATTATGCCTCCGCGTCACGGACCCACCTTCAAATCTTTATTTTCGGTCTTTTCTCATGTTTAGCTATCTAAAATCATTCATAAACAACATGAGATCTTTCCAAACACCAATCATAATCCTTGAATCATTAATTCAATGAAGGATCAGTTAAGAATCAAGTCAAGAGCAGTTAAGATCAAAGTGAAGAGAAGTCAAGAGTCAAGTAAGAGAAGTTCATTTCAAGTTTTCATAAGTCTTTTACAAACCTTTTAACTTTGCTTTAAGACTTAAGTTTTGAAGTTGAGTAAAGAGTAAGAGACAAGTTCATTTTCTTTAAAATGATATATGGGAACTGAGTATTCTCAAGAGTAAATGTTTTCACATTTAAGAGGAGAGGAAACTGAGATTTCCAAAAGAGTTTTGAACATCAATAGGGAACATTGATTCAAAGAGAGCTTTTTAAGCTAAGTTTGAGCAATTATCTCAAACCAGAGAAGAAGTTGTTTTAAAAACATATGACCTAAGTATATTTTGGAAGTAGTATTGAGCACCGATATGGGGACACGAGTTCATATTAACTCAAGCCCCCATAAACCATGTAGCCATCATGGGCAGAAAAAGGATCATACTTTTTAGATGATTCCTTAGTGCTTTACAGCATAGACTAGTGGATCCACTTAGTTAGTAGTTCAGGTTCTATACCGAGGGCAACGTATAGGACGGACCTTGGCAACGTGAGGTAAAACGTTGTACCATCACTTAGGCTCATAGTTATGGTTATCGGTTAGAGAATCTCCCATAAAAGTTATATTATTTTCTAAATGAGCAAAGTTAAGTTTGTTATTGCTTTATCTTTAACGAACTAAGATTGTTTTCAGTTGTTTTATAAGCTTTATATTTATATCGCATGTGTCTTATTGCTTTATATTGAGTTGAGTATCTATGAGTTGAGAAGAGCCAGGTAAGTGTTTTTTTCATAATCTTTTTCGAGCCTATGTTTGTTAGTATTCCAACTCGCATACTCATACATTCAATGTACTGATATCAGTTGGCCTGCATCTTATTATGATGCAGACACAGGTAACTAGGATCAACATCCAGTGCCTTATTGATCCAACTTGAGCATTCAGAGTCTGTTGGTGAGCCTCCTTGCATTCTGGAGGACTCCTTTATTTGCTTTCTAGTCTTTCAGATATTAGGATGATCGGGGGTCCTGTCCCGACATCTCTCTTTGTTTTAGAGGCTTCATAGACAGTTAGCAGTTCAGTAGTCTTTGCATTATCATTCTTATGTTAAAGACTTGAGTTGCCACTTTTGGCTGAGATGAATGTTTAATCTTTAAAACATTCTTAGTTATTTTATTATTCAGTTCAGTTAAGTTCATTGATCATTATAGATATGAATATTGTCTTCCACTAAGTTAAGTAAGCCAGGCCAAGGGTTCGCTTGGGACCAACAATGGTCTTCGAGTGCCAGTCCCGCCTAGGGTGTATGCTCGGGGCGTGACAAACTTGGTATCACAACATAGAGTTCAAAAGTCCTAGAAAGTCTATAAAACCGTGTCTGTAGAGTCCTAGTTATCGGTGTGAAGCGCGCCACATTTATAATTAGGAGTCTGCAACACTTCGGAAATTATCTCACTTGTTTCACACTCTTTTCGTGCGCTAAAGTTTGATCTCTAAAAAGCTTCTTCTAATTCGTGTTTGCACGTGTTTTTAGATAATCATGCCTCCATGAAGAGCTGTCAGAGGTCGTCCTGCGAGACGCAATGTTGAACCACAAGAGCAAGAGTTACCCAATGCACCTGAAGTGCAACCTCAAGGCGAAGTCACCAATGTTGAGTTCCATGAGGCTATCCGGATATTAAGCCAAACTGTGATTAACCAAGTTTGGCAGCAAAGAGGAGCTCAACGAGAAGAGGCTGACACTTCATGGATTCGTGAGTTCTTGAGGATAAATCCTCCAAGTTTCACTGGTTCTAGCACTACTGAGGATCCAGAGAACTTCATTGAGGAACTGAAAAAGGTATTCGACACTGAGAGAGTTGAGCTAGCTGCATACCAGATGAAAAATGTTATTAGGACCTGGTTTGATCAGTGGAAAGGGGGTAGAGCTGAGGATGCACCACTTGCAAGTGGGGCCTGTTTTGAGAAAGCTTTCTTGGGGCGTTTTTTTCCCCGGGAACTGAAAGAAGTCAAGGTACGTAAGTTTCTCACACTTAAGCAGGATTCTCTAAGTGTTCATGAATATGGGTTGAAGTTCACCCAACTATCTCTTTATGCTCTAGAGATGGTTAAGGACATGAGAAATAGAATGAGATTGTTCATTGTTGGGTTGGGGCATCTATCAAGCAAAGAAGGTCAGGCAGCAATACTTATTAGGGGCATGGACATTTCGAGGTTGATGGTCTATGTGCAATAGGTAGAGGAAGATAAGCTTTAGAGAGGAGTTCAAGAATAAGAAAGCGAGGACAGGGAATGAGTCTGGGCAGCAGAAGGGTAGTGTGAATCGTTTGTCCTTTTAGAAGAAAAAAGGGCATGCACCATCAAAGAACAAAGGTGAGTATAATGGCCATAATTCACAGAACTTCAGAGCTAGACCAGCACAGTCCCAAGGTAGTGTGGCACAAGGAGGTAGTTGGGCTCCTGTATGTGGTAGATGTGGTAGAAACCACTTAAGTAAGTGTCGTGATGGCTAGACAAGTTGTTTCAAGTGTGGGCAAGAGGGACACTTCATGAAAGAGTGTCCTAAGAATAAGCAAGGTAATGGAAATCTAGCCAATAGAGCCCAGTGTCACGTCCCGCCACTTCGCAGTAGAATTTTGCGTCCGGATAGGGGCGGAAGGGTCTAGAGTTGTGGAGAGGTTTCCGGAAGACTCTAGAACCCTTTAGATTATTCAAGAAGGCTAAAGAATTACTTAGAATTCTCTAGAATAATTTAGATAGTTTCCAAAGAAAGCCTTAGAATTCTCTAGAGTGTGTAGAGAATTCTAGAGAGGGGCTTTTGTGTAAATAAGTTTAGGGACTTAGAAAGTAATTTAAAATTATACTTTAGTCCCTAGGAGTTAGTATAAATAGGTGGTGCCATTCATTTGCAAGGCATCCGTCCAAGCAAGCAAGCAAGCAACTAAGTGTAAAGCATTCTCCAAGCAATATAAGCCTTCTTCCAAAATTCTCTAAGTCTTCCTTTTCATTTCCTTAGCGATCTTAGCATAAAAGGCTTACTTGAGCTTACAAGATCGTGAAAGATTCGTGAGTAATTTGTCAAGTGCCGCACGGAGCTTTAGTAAGACTCTAAGTCCGTGACACCAGTCATCATCAGTTGCTCCATTAGACTGGGCTGCACCTAGATTAACTACTTTCGGTACTGCCAAAAGAGCAAACCGCCTCTACGCAATCACTAGTTACCAAGAGCAAGATAGCTCTCCAGATGTTGTCACTGGTATGATCAAAGTCTTTACTTTTGATGTTTATGCTTTGCTAGACCCCGGAGCAAGTTTATCTTTTGTAACCCCTTATGTTGCAAATAAGTTTGAAGTTATTCCTGAGAAACTTAGTGAACCATTCAGTGTCTCTACGCCTGTTGGTGAGTGTATTCTAGCAGATAGAGTCTATCATGATTGTCTCATTTTCGTCAATCACAAGAGTACCATGGCCGATTTAATTGAGTTAGACAAGGTAGATTTTGATGTCATTCTTGGTATGGACTGGCTTCATGCCTGTTATTCCTAAGTTGATTGTAGAACTCAAGTAGTCAAGATTCAGTTTCCAAATGAGCCAGTCTTTAGAGTGGAAAAGTAGTTCAACAGGGTCGTTTCATTTCGTACCTTAAGGCAAAGAGGTTAGTTTCTAAGGGGTGTATCTATCACTTAGTCCGAGCTAATGACTCAAGTGTTGAGGTACCTCCTATTCAGTCAGTTTCAGTAGTAAAAGAGTTTCCAGAAGTCTTCCCTGATGATCTTCCCGGGTCCCTCCTGAAAGAGAGATAGACTTCAGTATAGATCTTCTTCCAGATACTCGTCCTACATCTATTCCGCCATACAGATGGCACCAACAGAATTGAAAGAGTTGAAAGAGCAGTTAAAAGATCTATTCGATAAAGGCTTCATTTGACCAAGTGTCTCACGTTGGGGCGCTTCGATTTTGTTTGTGAGAAAGAAAGATGGTTCCTTTAGGATATGTATAGATTACCGTCAGTTGAACAAGGTTACCATCAAGAATAAGTATCCGCTTTTGAGAATTGATGATCTTTTCGATCAGCTTCAGGGTGCTTTCTATTTCTCAAAAATTGACCTGAGATCAAGCTATCATCAATTAAGAGTAAGGGAACGTGATATTCCAAAGACAAATTTCAGAACCACATATGGTCATTATGAGTTTTTGTTCATGTCCTTTAGTTTGACCAATGCACCAGTAGCATTCATAGATCTTATGAATAGAGTCTTCAAACCTTATTTAGATATATTTGTTATCGTCTTCATTGATGACATACTAATCTATTCAAGGAATGAAGAAGATCATGTTGGTCATCTCAGAATAGTTCTTTAGACTTTGAAAGATAGAGAGTTGTATGCCAAGTTCTCTAAGTGTGAGTTTTGGCTTGAGTTTGTGGCGTTCTTGGGCCACATAGTTTCCGGTGATGGAATTAGAGTTGATACTCAGAAAGTTGAGGTGCAGAATTGTCCTAGACTCACATCTCCAACTGATATTAAGAGTTTCTTGGGTTTGGCTGGCTATTATAGAAGGTTTGTAGAGAGTTTTTAATCCATTTCATCCCCTTTGACGAAGTTGACTCATAAAATAGTGAAGTTTAAATGGTTTGAAGCTTGTGAGAAAAGCTTTCAGGAATTGAAGAAAAGGTTGACTACTGCCCCAGTTTTGACCTTACCAGAAGGCACTCAAGGTTTTGTGGTGTATTGTGATGCATCTAGAGTTGGTTTGGGTTGTCTTTTAATGCAACATGGCAAAGTTATAGCTTTTACCTCCAAACAATTGAAGGTTTATGAGAATAATTACCCTACCCATGACTTAGAGTTGGTTGTTGTAGTATTCGCTTTGAATATATGGTGTTATTATTTGTATAGTGTTCACATTGATGTATTCACTAATCATAAGAGCCTTCAATATGTGTTCACTCAGAAAGAGCTTAATCTTAGACAAAGGAGATGGTTAGAATTACTCAAGAATTATGACATAAGTATTCTTTATCACCCAGGTAAGGCTAATATTGTTGCTGATACCTTGAGCAGGTTGTCTATGGGTAGCACCGCCCATGTTAAAGAAGGAAAGAGAGAGTTAGCAAAAAATGTGCACAGACTGGCACGCTTGGGAGTCAGACTTATGGAATGCACAGAAGGAGGTATAGTGGTGACGAATGGGGCTGAGTCATCATTAGTGTCAGAAGTAAAAGGCAAGCAAGACCCTATTTTGCTTAAATTGAAGGCAAATGTTCATAAGCAAAAAGTATTAGCTTTTGAACAAGGGGGAGATGGTGTATTGAGATATTAAGGTAGGTTGTGTGTACCTATGGTGGATGGGCTCCAAGAGAGGATCATGGAAGAAGCTCATAGCTCCAGATATTCCATTCATCCGGGTTCCACAAATATGTAACGTGATTTGAAAGAAGTGTATTGGTGGAATAGTATGAAGAAGAGCATTGCAGAATTTGCTGCTAACTGTCCAAAATGAGAACAAGTTAAAGTAGAGCGCCAAAGGCCCGGTGGTTTGGTGCAGAATATAGAACTTCCAAAATAAAAGTGGGAGATGATTAATATGGATTTCATCACCGGCTTGCCAAGGTCTCGCAGACAACATGATTCTATTTGGGTGATCGTTGACAGAATGACCAAATCAACACATTTTCTGCCGGTAAAGTCTACCCATTCAGCAGAAGATTATGTCAGGTTATATATTCAGGAGGTGGTAAGACTTCATAGAGTTCCAGTGTCCATTATTTCAAATAGAGGTGCACAATTTACTGCACAATTCTGGAAATCTTTTCAGAAAGGTTTGGGTTCAAAGGCGAACTTAAGTACTGCCTTTCATCCTCAGACAGATAGGCAAGCAGAGCGCACTATTCAGACATTATAGGATATGTTGAGGGCCTGTGTGATCGATTTCAAAGGTAATTGGGATGATCACCTACCCCTTATTGAATTCGATTACAACAATAGTTACCACTCTAGCATCCAAATGGCTCCATATGAAGCTCTTTATGGAAGAAGATGCAGATCTCTTACTGGATGGTTTGAAGTTGGTGAAGCAGGGTTGATAGGACCAGATTTAGTTCAACAAGCTATAGAGAATGTGAAAGTAATTCAAGAGAGATTGAAAACATCACAGAGTCGTCAGAAATCCTACACTGATGTTAGGAGAAGGGCGTTAAAGTTCGAGGTAGATGATTGGCTATATTTAAAAGTTTCACCCATGAAGGGTGTTATGAGGTTTGGTAAGAAGGGGAAGCTTAGTCCCCGGTATATTGGACCTTATAGAATAGCCAAGAGGATTAGCAATGTAGCTTATGAGTTGGAGCTACCACAGGAATTTGCAGCGGTTCATCCGGTGTTTCACATCTCCATGTTGAAGAAATGCATAGGCAATCCTTCATTGATCATATCAACTGAAAATATTGAGATCAAGGATAGCTTATCTTATAAGGAGATTCCGGTTCAGATTCTAGATCGTCAAGTTCGCAAGTTGACAACAAAGGAGGTTGCATCAGTCAAAGTCCTTTGGAGGAACCAATTTGTTGAAGAAGCTACTTAGGAAGCTAAAGAGGATATGAAGAAGAGATATCCACTTCTCTTTGAAACCGGAGAAAATGCAGACCAAGGTACTAATTTTCTTCTTAGTACTATCTAAATTATGAGTGAACATGTTCATTGTTTGAAATTGCTTTTGGGATGTTTGAACTTAATGTTACCACCCTTATCTTAGTAAGAGTAAATCTCATTCGAGGACGAATATTCCCAAGGGGGATATATTGTAACATCTCGCAACTAGAAAGAACTAGAAGGAATTTTAAAATCTGGTAATAGTGATTTTTGGAAAGTTTAAGGAAATCTGGAAAATTTTAAGTAAGTTAAAGTGAGTTTTTGATCGACTTCAAATGACCATAACTCCTAGTTCAGGATGAGTTAGGCGTAGTTCCAGTTATGGTTGGAAAGCTTTTGGAATGATATTTCCAACGCCGCTAAGTTTGCACGATTCTGAGTTTGTATGAGTGAGTTAGGCCTTTTGGAAGTTGGGATGTTCGAATAAGGAAATGCCAAATCTGGATTTTTGAAGGGTAGTTTTGTCTTTTCCTTACCCAATTAATTAAATCCATTTTTAATAAAATAATTGGGGTCAAAACTGAGTTAGTTCAGTTTACACTTTTGAGAAATAGAGTTAGGGCTTTTGGAGAAAGAACGCAAGAGAAAGGAGAAGAGGAAAAGCAAGATTCACCAAAAACGATTGATTTTGGTTGCGGATTCGCCAAGGAATTTACCCTACAAGGTATGTGAGTCTCTCATAGCATTGGGTTCATTCACCCATGCGCCAAACATGTTTAGTTCAGCAAAATTCTTCCTAAAAGAGTTTGAAAGTTGATGTTCTTGACATGAATTCTTGAATTTGAATGTTGTTCTTGAATTGGGATGAATTGAGAAGTTTCTGAGTTTGTTACGTCACATTATAGAGTCGTTTCGAGTTAGGTTCTTAGGTACATTTGTTGGGTATCTGTACCTAAAGGTAATTTGATAAAAAGAACCAAGGTTGGGTGATTTGGGGCTGGAAAATGAAGAAGAAACAGTGGTTGCGAGTCATGCGCCTACTTCCCAGAATTGAAAATTTTGCTTCGCGTCGCGGAGCTGACATGAGGTGTTCTGCCTCAAAAGACATTTTCGGAACCAAAATTCAATTATGCCTCCGCGTCGCGGACCCACCTTCAAATCTTGATTTTCAGTCTTTTCTCATGTTTAGCTATCTAAAATCATTCCTAAACAATATGAGATCTTTCCAAACACCAATCATAATCATTGAATCCATAATTCAATTCAAGGATTAGTTAAGAGTCAAGTCAAGAGCAGTTAAGATCAAAGTGAAGAGAAGTCAAGAGTCAGGTAAGAGAAGTTCATTTCAAGTTTTCATAAGTCTTTTACAAACCTTTTAACTTTGTTTTAAGACTTAAGTTTAGAAGTTGAGTAAAGAGTAAGCGCCAAGTTCATTTTCTTTAAAATGATTTATGGGAACTAAGTATTCCCAAGAGTAAATGTTTTCATATTTAAGATGAGAGGAAACTGAGATTTTCAAAAGAGTTTTGAACAGCAAAAGGGAACATTGATTCCAAGAGAGCTTTTTAAGCTATGTTTGAGCAATTATCTCAAACTAGAGAAGAAGTTACATATGAGCTAAGTATAATTTGGGAGTAGTATTGAGCACCGATATGGGGACGCGAGGTCATATTAACTCAAGCCCCCATAAACCATGTAACCATCACGGGAAGAAAAAGGATCATACTTTTTAGATGATTCCTTAGTGCTTTTTAGCATAAGACTAGTGGATCCACTTAGTAGTTCAGGTTCTATACCAATGGCAAGGTATAGGACGGTCCTTGGCAATGTGAGGTAAAACGTGTTGTACCATCACCTAGGCTCATAGTGATGGGTTGTCGGTTAGAGAATCTCCCATAGAATTTATATTACTTTCTAAATGAGTAAAGTTAAGTTTGTTATTGCTTGATCTTTAACGAACTAAGATTGTTTTCAGTTGTTTTATAAGCTTTATATTTATATCACATGTGTCTTATTGCTTTATATTGAGTTGAGTATCCATGAGTTGAGAAGAGCCAGGTAAGTGTTTCTTTCATTATCTCTTTTGAGCCTATGTTTGTTAGCATTCCAACTCGCATACTCGTACATTCAATGTACTGATGTCAATTGGCCTACATCTTATTATGATGCAGACGCAGGTAACCAGGATCAGCATCCAGCGCCTCGTTGATCCAACTTGAGCATTCAGAGTCTGTTAGTGAGCCTCCTTGCATTTCGAAGGACTCCTTTATTTGCTTTCTAGTATTTCAGATGTTAGGATGATCGGGGATCCTGTCCCAACTACCCTCTTTGTTTTAAAGGCTTCATAGATAGTTAGTAGTTCAACAGTCTTTCCATTATCATTTTTATGTTAAAGACTTGAGTTGCCACTTTTGGCCGAGTTGAATGTTTAATCTTTAAAATATTCGCAGTTATTTTATTATTCAGTTCAGTTAAGTTCATTGATCATTATAGATATGCATATTGTCTTCCGCTGAGTTAAGTAAGCAAGGCCAAGGGTTCGCTTGGGGCCAGCAATGGTCTTCGAGTGCCAGTCTCGCCCAGGGTGTAGGCTCGGGGCGTGACATCAAATTTCTTAGGGTTTCAAGCTTGTTTCGAGGTAGGTGATGGTTGTGATTCTATGATTGTGTGATGTATGTTTGTTCTTGCTTCATTATGATACATGTTTGTATGCGAATGTTGCATTATTGATCACATTAATTGTAAATAAGGATATATGAATGATGAATGTCATGAATCATGAGTTGATTGTATAATTATGAGAATGTACTTTGTGATTGTGATTGTGGCTTGTTGAATGGATCGGGTGTTGCATTTCGACACACTAACTTGGATCGGTTGCCACGTTTTGGCATAAACATTGAATCGTGTACCACATTCCGGTATGCTAACAGTTTGGGTTTGGGTTCCATGAGAGGATCAATGATTTGATATAATTGTGTATCTTGAGAAAGGTGAACTGTTCGTTGTTCGTAAATAATGATGATATTATATATGTTCGATAGATGCATGTGATTATATTGTTGTATTGACTTGTGTATGTTACACTTAGTAGGATAGCCACGTGATCTTACCAATACATTGTGGTTGAGTACTGATATTGCACTTGCTCTTTCTTTGTTAAGTACAGGGCATCTTCATGTGGCTATTGACAGACCTCGCTTAGAAGATCAGTGATCGTCGATTGAATTCCAGGGTGAGCCAGTTATTCCAGGCTGCCATGAGCTCTCCTTTCATCTATGTTCACATTTCGGACTTAGACTTTTCTAGTTAGTTGATTAGTTCATTAGTTTGGGGTTGTATCCCTTTCTTGTTTAGACTTTGGTTCATTGTTAGATGTTTTGGTACATTGACTTTCAGGTTCTAGGTGTATTTTCCGCATTGTTAAGTTGTTAGATCTTTTGGAAGTTTACGGAAACTTTAGTCTTTAGCTATTTAACTTGCTTCCGTAACTTAAATGCTTTAATTTTTTATTTAGTTGTTTGGTTTGGGTTGTAGTAGTGGTTATCCCACCGGAGGGTTAGTGTGGGTGTCAATCACAACAGTCTGGGTCATGACAGAGTTTGACTCCACTTTAATATCTTTCTAAAATCATGTACTCTAACAAAGCAACATGTATTCACTAAAAAGAATAATTAAGATTGGATTATATCTCCTATGATTATTATTTTCTAGTAGTACTTTACTTTATATGCAAAATAAAGTAAATTAAGATAAATATTGTGCATCTTAATTAAAAATGTGAATAAGTTTTAGCCAGCCACGAGTAATGACAACACTTATATTCATGCGAAAAGAATATTAGTACCAAATAATGCTAAAGATGTAATATTATAAAATAAATAAAAGTATAACTTTTGATTACTAAAACTTTTTATTATTGACAATTTATACACCTGAACATGTAGAAAAGGGAGCAAGCACAGGTTTGAGGACAAGTTTGCTAAAGAATTATCAGTTTATTAATTATATTTTAATATTTTAATTTCAATATTTGAAACTCTTCAACAATTTTATTTTATTTTTGAATAATTACAGAGACCTTTCTATAAGTTAGCTTCATAACATTTGGTGATTTTCAACACTATGCTCACGTTCTTTGTAATATTTATTTAACTTAATTAATATTAATTCAAAATAATTACAATATGATCAATTTGTCCTTTCTAATGTTATACTTCCAAAACTAAAATAAATATTTTGGGTTTAACCCGCAAGTAATCATTTAAATTCAACAATTATAGATTCGATCTTCTAACATTACTGTTTTTTTTATCATCTTTATATGATTTTCAATACAAATCAATATCTCTTTTGTCTGCTACTGCAAAAACCAAACAATGGTTTTATTCTCTCTTTACCTATTAGGGAAATACCCCTCCGTTCCATATTAATTGTTCATTTTTTTCTTTACACGTCACTTAAAAAATCATAAATAAGAAGAAAAGTTTGCTAATGAAACTTTAAAAACTTGTTTACACTTTCAAAAAAGAGAATCAATTGTAAGGGTAAGATGAAAAATTTTAAAATTAATTTTATCTTAATTTTGTAATTTAGTAAATAATTTAAGACAATTATTTACGGTGAGATGGACAACTAAAACGCATCGTGATATCAAAGCTCTCAATGCTTTCATTCTTTAATTATATCTATTTATGGTTTTATTTCTAAAAAAATCAAATTTTGACGGTTGTTGTAGAAAAGTGGAAATTAATTGCTACACACCAGAGTTGCCCATGGATTTGGAAGAACCTAGCTACTCTAAAAATGAATTTTAAACTTTTGAATATTAAGGTTACACCAAACAAATGTACCAATTTAAAAAGTTTAATATACGGAATTAAGGACAATTCGGTCAAATTACAACTCATTTATATTAATGACAAATAATTTAAAATAACTACATTTAAAAAATCAAAATAAAGGAAATAAACGTCGTAATAACACAAATCACAAAACATGTTGGTGTCCGTCTCAAAAATATAATGCTTCACCCCTATAATTATGAATATTGAGTCCTTCAAGACAGCTCAGTTGGTTTGGAGGGTGGTTATCCACATGGATGACCCATGATCGATCCCACCTCAATGCCTTCTAAGTTGAGTCCATCGCATAGGGTTTGACTTGTCTAGTGTGGTTTATATCCCCTGTGTGGTTTGCAGGCTACAATTTAAGTCACAAGTAAAATATTGCGTTATGGGCAACTTTAATTTCCATGAGTAATTTACATGTACACTGAGATTATACACTGAGATTATATTATGGGCAACTTTAATTTCCATGAGTAATTTACATTAATGATAAACTATTTATAAAATAATAATATTAATATTTTTATTTCTACATCCTGGCAATCCCTATTGTACGATTTTAATTAAAATGATTAAGCATGGATATTGCGTTAAACTAACGGAATGCCTAACTTGGTGAAAATGGACCAAATAAGAGACGTGATGGAAAAAAAATTAGCCCTCTTTTGCCGCACTCCAAACCTCAAATGTTATTGGGCGCGTAAAAAAATATGTGCACTTTGCGGAGGCGGAGCTAGGCAAGGTTCATGGGTTCGGATGAATCCAGTAGCTTTTGCATAGGCCATATATTTGTACTAAAAAATTAATTAAATATATATGTATATTAATTAATTTGTGTACCCCTAACAAAATTAATTGACGGTTATTAACAAAATTTAGAACCCCAAACTCTTAATCCTGCCTCGCCTTGTCTAAGATTTTAT